>QANZ01020581.1:15373-33497 GCA_003254925.1 Chamaecrista fasciculata | reverse complement strand
GGAAAGTTTTTTATTTATAAAATTCCAAGGAAAAGGAGAGAGTGAGATGGCGCCTTCTTGTGGGTCCTAATGGGAGATTTGATCTCTCATTTGATTCTCCAAGATCGCAATTTGAATTTAAATTATAATATTAGGGTAATATTATAATTATAAATTCAAGTCCTAAAATAATTATATTATCAGAATATCTTGATTTTAGGAATAATTAAATCACCAAATTTTGACTATATAAATATGGGCAAGTCGACTAGCTCCATAATTGTGTGACAAGCAATTTTGTGCAACCCTAATTTGATTTTCTTCCTAAGAGTTAGAGAGAGAAAATATTCCTTTGCACCCAAGAGAGAAAGTCGACTTTCTCTAAGAGTTATGGAATTCGACTAAGCTCTAAAATTAGGGTTTGTGAGAGAAGAATAGGCAAGAAGGAGTTATTGTGGGGTGATTCTTCTAAGTGCCACCTCAATTGCTGTTTCAAGAAGGAGTTCTTGAAGTCAGAGGTCTGTAGATTGGTCCCTGGTTCTTTTGGAGAAAAGAACTGAAGGCTAGCACCTCGGTGTTCAAAGAAACTGTTCGTGTGGATTACTGGTAGAGGGAGAACGCTGGGAGTGGACTCCGTGGAACTCGCCCTGTTCAACCATCAGATTGAAACTCGTGAGGTATAACACTAACCAAAAGTTTTAAATTCTGCTAGCGGATCCGTTCGGGAATTCTAGGACCTAGGCGTTTTATTTTTATCGTTTTATCTTTGCTTCCGCTGCTTTAGGCACCTAGGATTCCCAACAGTGGTATCAGAGCCACGCAAGTTCTAGGATTTAAAATTGTTTATATGTACATGTGATGTATGATATATGTGTGTTTACCGCTTTCAATCACGTTTTGGTTTTACAAAGAAATCCACCGGACAATTTTCTTTAAAATTCAATCTACAGAAAGAAAAGGTGCAAATTATATGTATGAGATAGATATAAAGTCGATTGGATCGACTGGAAATTTTTCTTGATGATCTACGCCAAAATCGAAATTCCTTTATAATTATAGTTAAAAGTGTTTTAATTATAATAACTATAAAGGTGGCTGAAAATTTGTTAAAATTGTGAATTTTAAAATTTTTTGGGGGTCAATATTTATAAATTCTTGAATGGAGATTCATGGTATTTATAATTATTGACAAGAGGCCTAATCTCAAGAAAAGGGCATGTTAAAATTGCACAGACCTAAACTGAACACAATTTTAAAAGGAGTTTTAATATATGTGTTTGTTACCGTGTTTGACATAATTGTATGAATTGCTCTTATTTGAATTGTGTGGTGTTGGATATGGCTCTAGGAGGTTTATTTCGGTAAATACGGCCTGCGTGTCGTCTCCCTCTACTCTGGATGTAAAATTTAATTTCTGTTTATACCTCAATGTAACTGGGTTTATTCACGTGTAATTTTATTTTTCCTTTTAGAAAGGTTCTCTCATTGGCTAGGGAGAACTCTAGGGTAGATGGGCCATATCTAAACACGGTGTTTATTTTACATTTAGTTGTATGTGATGCGCTAGATGTATGTTTAGGGTGCGATTTTAACATGCTAATTATTTATATATATCGCGCTACAACCACGTATACGATATGAGCGTGGGATTTTGTATACGATACAAAATCCGGGCACATGTTTATATGGATGAGATACATGGGGTAATAAACATGTGGCATGACTCGTTTAATTTTAAAAAGAGGAGTTTTTCAAAATTAAAAGTCGGAACCTTATTTTAATTAATTTTAAAAATCAAACCCTTTTAGTAAATTTAAGTAATTAATGCCATCGCTAAAACGCCCTGTCAAAATCTTCTTCATCGTAGAGCGGTGATCGCCTCCGCGACACGTATCTCCCTTGACCTTGAGGAGACACGGGTGAATGGGATTTTCAACACGATGCCTGTTGAAATCTTGGTTCTTTGAATACGGTGATCGCCTCCACGACACGTATTGCAGTTGGGGCTTGATGATATGGGGGTTGGCCATTGGCCTCATTGTTTTGAATTTAGCCATTCACATGTTTTACCGAGTGACTTAATGGGGTTATCAAAACGGTTTTGGACCTCAAGGCATTAGATGGGATAAACATGCCATAATAAGTACCATGAGATGATACAGTCCCATAAGGATCTAAGAGTCACATGATATGTGATTGGTAAGGAGTTACCTACCTAAATAACTAAAGGGTGCATGATCGCCTCCGCGACGGTAAACTTTAGTGAAATATGGATCTTAGCCACTAATAATAAATTTCACTGGGTTTTATAAAATGGTGGATACAATTTTATTTTTCCTGCTAATCAAAGCTTTTCATATCTAAATTGTAGAAATGGCAACAAAAGTTCAAACACTATCACTCCGATCTGTCCTTGAGAAGGACAAGTTGACTGGGACTAACTTTCTTGACTGGTACTGAAATCTGAGAATAGTTCTCACCCAGGAAAGAAAGCTCTATGTCCTAGAGAACCCCATCCCTGAACAGCCTACTACTAACGCTCCAAGAGCACAGAGAGATGCTTACGAGAAGAATCAAAGTGACTCTGTGGACGTTGCCTGTCTTATGCTGGTAACCATGGTTCCCGAGATTCAAAAGAACTTGGAGAACAAAGGGGCATATGAGATAATAACACATCTCAGGGAAATGTTCCAAGTACAGGCAAGGCAAGAGAGATTTGAGACAGCAAAGGCTCTATACTCTTGCAAGATGGCAGAAGGTCAATCTGTAAGTGCCCACGTCTTGAAGATGCAGGGGTACATAGATCACCTTCCCAGGCTGGGTTTTCCCATTGTGCCAGAGCTAGCGACGGATTTGATCCTGAATTCGCTACCTAGAAGTTATGACCAGTTCGTCTTAAACTTTAACATGAATGGCATAGAGAAAACCATTTCTGAACTGCATTGGATGCTAAAGGCTGCTGAGGCATCTATTAAAAAGGCGCCTAGCACTGTCTTACTAGTTCAGAACAAGGGAAAGGGTAAGGGCAAAGGAAAGAGGAAAGGAGACGCCGAGGTTGGTGGGACCAAGCCTGCAGCTAAGCCTAACCCATCGCCTGTCAAGAAGGCAAAGCCCAATAAGGATACAGTCTGTTTCTTCTGCCAGAAGCCAGGACACTGGAAGAGAAACTGTAAGCTGTTGTTGGAAGATCTGAAGAAGAAGAAGAGCGAAGCCTCTACTTCAGGTATCTTTCTAATAGGCCTTCACTTGTCTACTCCTACTACTTGGGTATTAGATACCGCTTGTGGTTCTCACATATGTACTAATGTGCAGGGGTTGAGAAGAAGTAGAAAGCTGAACAGAGGCGAGGTGGACCTACGTGTGGGCAATGGAGCAAGGGTTGCTGTTGTTGATGTAGGAACATACGAGCTAGTTTTGCCCACTGGGCTTATTTTGTCATTGAACAGTTGTTATTATGTACCATCTCTTAGTTCTAACATTATTTCGCTTTCTTATTTGGATAAGGAAGGATTTGTTTGTGTGAATGGTAATGGTAGACGTTCAATTTATAAGAATGATGTGTTATATGCTTATGGTGATTTGCATGATAACCACTATATCTTACAATTGGAACAAAGACATAATAACGAAATCTATAACATCGATACGAAAAGGATTAAGACTGGCGAGCCTAATCCTAGATACCTCTGGCATTGTCGTTTAGGCCATATAAACGAGAGACGCCTAGAGAAGCTCCATTGAGATGGATTTCTAAGCTCATTTGATTTTAAATCATATGATGCTTGCGAATCTTGTCTACTTGGTAAAATGACAAAGGCGGCTTTCACTGGCCGCAGCGAAAGGGCAACTGACTTGTTGGGGATCATACATAGTGATGTATGTGGACCCATGAGTATCAGTGCTAGAGGAGGTTACTCCTACTTTATTACGTTCACTGACGACTTCAGTAGATATGGGTATGTATACCTGATGAAGCATAAGTCAGAGTCTTTTGACATGTTCAAAAGATTTTAGAATGAAGTTGAGAACCAGCTTGACAAGAAAATCAAGATCCTATGATCAGATCGAGGAGGCGAGTATTTGAGTCAAGACTTCATTGATCATCTTAGTAGTTGTGGGATAGTCTCACAGCTGGATCACCACAGTGGAATGGTGTGTCTGACGGGAGGAATCGAACTCTATTAGATATGGTTCGATCTATGATGAGTCAAACCGATCTTCCGCCATCCTTTTGGGGGTACGCTCTAGAAGCTGCCGCTTTCACACTTAACCATGTTCCGTCCAAGGCTGTTGAGAAGACACCATATGAGATATGGAATGAGAGGAGTCTCATTATGTCTTACCTCAGGGTTTGGGGATGTGAGGTTTACGTTAAGCAGCAAGCTAACGACAAACTGTCACCCAAATCCCTCAAGTGTCTATTTGTAGGATACCCCAAGGAAACAAGGGGATACTATGTCTACTACCCAGCTGACAACAAAGTGTTTGTAGTCAGGAGTGGATACTTCTTGGAGAAGGATCTGGTTTCCAAAAGAAACAGTGGGAGTAAGATAAAGCTGAAAGAAGTTCAAGCTCCACAAGACACGCCAGAGGCGCAGACGGAAACTGGAGAAGTTTCGCAAGATGTTGTGGAAGATCCTCCACAAACACAAGGACCACGAAGGTCTGATAGAACACGTTTTCAGCCAGAGAGATATTACGGATTTCTCGTGACCGAAAACAAGGATGTGTTTGTTGGGAAATCACCGGGCACGCCAGGCAGCGGAAGCAGGTATAAAATAAAATTTTTAAACGCGTAAACAAATAAAACAGGCGCACAGTGATTTCTTTCCCAAGGATCTGCTATATGGTTCTGTGTCAGTAAAAGGATTAGAGATTTACCCAAATCAATCGGTGACTTTTGTGTCTACGATGCTGAGGAGTCCACTACAAGTGTGCTCCCTCTGCCAGTGATCCACACGAACAGTTTTGGAGATGCCTAGGTGCTAGCCTCCTTCACTTCTCCAAGTGAACCAGGGACCTTTATCTACGGTGTTCTTCAATTCAAGAACAATTCTTGAATTCCCAAGAACAGGGTGGCGTCTATGATCAAGAATCAAATTCTTGATCTCACAACCTAGTCACACAAACCCTAAAACTCCTTTTAGGTTTATGCGCCACTTTCTCTCTCTAAGAAAATAGGGTTGTGTTTTCTCTCCCTTCACCAAGACCCAAAATCGAATTTTGCTCTTGTGAATTAGCTAGGCAAAAGTCGAATTTTCCCTTTGTGTGTGAGGCTTATGAAATTCGACTTATGCTAATGTATATATAGGGTTTGGGGAGTTTTATAATTATAATTAGGGAATCCCTAAATTATAGGATTATCAAATTATAAAATTATGAGATTACAATAATATCACAATTTTAGGACTTGAATTCCTAATTAAAATATTACCTTAATATTTCAATTTGAATTCAAAAGCAATCTTGGAAAATCAAATTGGAAGATCAAATCTTCCTAAAAGATACTCACCCATGCGCCAAGTCCTCCCCTATTTTGTTGGAATTAAATAAATCAAAATAACAATCCTAACTCTTAGGAAGTTATAACTAATTTGTTATTTTCCAACAATATTGAATTAAGATATTACCCTAATATCTATAACTCAATCTTTTGAATTTTGAATTCTAGTCTTTATTGAATTAAAATATTACACTAATATTTAAACCCAATTAGACCCAGAATTCGACTTGCCCTATATCTCTTGAATTAAAATATTACTTTAATATATTTAATTCAATCATTTGAAATCTAGATCAAATCTATTTGAATTTCAAATTTCAAGCCATGATCTTAATTAACAAAACATTTTCATTAATTAAAATATGCTTAAATGAGGCGCCAACCACAACCCTACTTATATTAATATTAGTGAATTTAATAAATCAATAATTTCCTAACTTTTAGGAACCTTATTTAATTTATTATTCCAAATATTATAAATAGGAACATAATTGTAAATAGACTAATCAAATTATCAATTTAACAATTAATATATATATATTTAAACTTGTCCCACAAATTTAAATATCATATCTGTAGATATTTATTTAAGACAATATTTCATGTCCCAAGACAGTCAATTATGTCTAAAACGGTGTCACCTATGTGACCCACGAATTAACCCTAATTCGTGTCCCGATGTGGCATCTTGATCCTGCTCGTGTGTGACCCAGCAGGCCCCACGTGAAGTTGGCAGCAAGTCATCTCTATGACTTACAAGTCGAGAGTGGACTCTAGCAAGCCATCACGACTACCCAAAAAACGTGAGTTATCGTTTATCGCCGAAACGACTTAACCTTAGTACCACCTTGTCTTGATCCCTATTGCCCTACGATATTTTGGTCATGGATTAGGCACGGGAAGGTCATCCATAATCCAAACCTCAACTTTCTCGATTCCTTGAGTAAGTCCCATATACTAGTGTGGCCACACATTCCTTTGACAGACTCATCGAGGGGCCCAGTAAAATATCTCCCATCTTTAATGAGGGACAAAATCCAATTTTGGTCAACCACATTCCTCAGCACGGCAATCAACCAAACCCGTACCTAGCCCTTATGGCTACCCTGCTACGGGTAACGTTAGACTAGGCCAAAGTCTGACAACTACAACGCCGGAATGATGAAAACCTCAGGTCTAAGGGCATCGCGACAGGTGTACATGAGAGACTAGCTAATGACTGAAACCCATGCAGGACTCTCCGGGTCGGTCCAGCAACTTGTAACCCTTTACATAATTGCACCACAACACTCGTTCTAGCATCTAGTGCATGCATCTCTATGCACCGAGGTCATGCTGGTCTTGGTTCATTTCAAGTTCCCACTTGAATGAGCGACCAGGGACAGTTTAGATTAATTATTTCATAATTAATCACGGACTGTTATCATAGTAAACATGCTAATAATATGATAACCATCAATTTATCTCTATAAATTAATCAATGTGTTCAAAACATATTTATAAAATGATTGGCCCTAGGGAACAATCTCCATCAAACTCCCACTTGCACTAGGTACAATCAATAATCAAATTGTGCTGAAGACCTGTGCTTATGTAAGACCTGTGCTGAAGTTTCTTTTAGAGGATTGGCAAAATATCCTCGACTGCTACTTTTCATATCTTGATATCACCATCTCAAGGTGATCATGTCTGAGTGCATATCACTGTCGTAACATCAGTGGGGAATACTTCCCCATTTGGTGTCTTCCTGTCTCTACAGGGTGATCACCGAGCGTTCTTCAGACACTAGTTTTACAGTCTGCGTCTCCACGCAACTAACCCATTCTTTGTAGAATCAGTAATCGTACACCGCTTGGAACCATTCCAACTTACGATTGCTACGTTCAGGGAATACATATTTCAGTACTGCGATCAGTCTTGGTTGGCTTGAATAATGGGCACCTGTGTAACCACTTACACATAAATTCTACCATAAACCAAGAATTTATCCTTAGTGCTTCCCAAGTACATAAGGATTCTTATGACAACTTCCCAGTGATCCTCAACAAGGGGTCACAACTCGTCATGCTTTAGGGCAAACGACATATTGGGTCTAGTACATCATGATGGATCCCATTGCCGAAGCGCTTAGAGGATGCCATTCATGTGTCCTTGCTTATCACGTGTCTCAGGAGACACTGATTATCACAAGGACTAAACCTTGATTCATCGACATGAATCTCTTCTTGAAATCTCGCATACTGAACTCCTTCAGTATCTTATCCAAGAATGTACTTTGACTTAATTCAAGAAGCCTCCAAGGTCTATCTCCATAGATCCTTCATGCCTAGGGTATAGGCAGCTTCCCTTAATTCCTTCATCGAGAGTGATTTAACTATTTAAGATTCACAATCTTTAAGATAGTAATGTCACTCTCAACTAGCAATATGTCAACGACATATGGCACCAAGAATACAATCGTGCTCCCACTAACCTTCTTGTAAACACAGGACTCATCAAGGTTTTGCAAGAAGCCAAACTCTTTTGACACCTTTATCAAAACAATGACAAAAGGTTCTCGATAGGTGGCGGGCTCACCACGCTCCAAGAGCAACACATCCTTGTTCTTAATGACCAAAGATCCATATCTTTGAAATTGAGAACGTGTTCTATTAGAACTTCGTTGTCCTTATGTTTCAGAGAAATTTCCACAACACCTAGCGGATCTTCTCTTGTTTTCGTCTGCGCTTCTCAAGTATCTTGTGGATCTTGAACTCCTTAAAGATTCATCTTACTCCCACTGTTTCTTTTGGAAACAAGAATCCCCTCTCAAAAGGTATTCACCTTTCACTACAAACCCTTTGTAATCAGGTGGGTAGTTGACTTGATACCCCTTTCGTTTCCTTAGGGTATCCCACAAGCATGTACTTGAGGGTTTTGAAGATAGTTTATCATCTGCCCATGGCTTATCATAAACTTGACGTCCTCATCTTGGAGACAAAACACTTATGGGACTCTTCCCATACCATATCTCATATGGCGTTTCCTAGACGAATCGGTTAAGTGTGAAGTCAGCAGCTTCTAGAGCACACCCTTTAAAGGATGGCAGAAGATCAATTTGACTCATCATAGATCAAACCTTATCTGATAGGGTTTGATACCTCGTCTTGAAACGCCATCCACCATGGGGTTTCAGGAAAAGGAAGTTGTGAGACCATCTCACAGCTTCTAAGATGATTAACAATTTCTTGACTCAAATGCTCGTCCTTTCGATCGAATCGATGAACTTTGATTCTCTTGTCAAGTTAGTTCTCTACTTCATTTTGAAATCTCTATTTCAAAAGTCTCTGGCTTTATGCTTTATTAGGTAGCCGTAGTCCTATCCTATTAAAGTAGTTAGCAAGAGTGACCACCTTCGGCTTGGATACTTCATGGGTCCTCATACATCACCTATGTATGATTCCCATTAAGTCAGACATCCTTTTACTGAGGTCAGTAACAGGACGCCTTTGTCATCTTTCCATTTAAACAAGGTTCGCAAGCATCATATGATTCAAAATCATTTGAGCTTTAGAAGTTCATCTCTTATGAAACTTCTCAAGGCGTTTCTTGTTTGCATGGCCTAAACGACGATTGCCAAAAGTGTTTATAGGATTAGATTCGCTAATCTTTATCCCTTTTGTATCGATGTTGTAAATATTGTTATCGTTCTAGTTTAAGACATAATGATTACATTTGCAAATCATATAAGCAAATAAACATTACTTTATTAAAATAGAACACCATTCTTCAATGTTTACACATAAAATCTTCGTTATCCTTATAAGGAGAAAACAATGTTTAAACTTTAAAGAATAACAATAAACTTAGCCCGAAAGGGGCAATCCAAGCTCGCATGTTCCCACAGCAACGGCAGCAACCTTTGCTCCATTGTCCATCCGTAGGTCCATCCTGCTTCTGTTCAGCTTTCTACCGATGGCCCTGCACATCAAATGTGAGAACCACATGTTGTATCCAATACTCAAGTGGTTTAAGTAGAAAACGAACTTTTACAACAAAGATACCTGAAGTAGAGGGCTCTACGCACTTCTTCTTCTTTTGATCTTCCCAGTAGTATTTGCACTTTCTCATCGCGTGTCCTGACACTTGACAGAAAGAACAGAATACTTCTTTTGAGGGCTTTGCCTCCTTGGCAGGTTCTTGATCAGGGTCGTCCTCTGGTTTGGTCTCACCATCCAGGTCGGTTCCCTTTCTCTTTCTTTCGCCCTTTATTTTCCTTTCCCTTTTCTGAATCATGGATGCCTCAACAAACTTGAGCATCCCATGCAACTCAGAAACTGATTTCTCTGTTCCTCTCCTATAAAAGCTTTTGACAAACGAGTCATAGCTTTTAGGCAGTGAGCATAGGATCAAACCTGTCGCAAGCTCTGGAGGAATAGGGAATCCCAGCCATCAAGATGATCTATGTACCCTCTCATCTCCATGACAGGGTAACCAACAGATGCACCTTCAGCCATATTGCAAGACATGAGAGCCTTAGTGGTCTCATATCTATCCTGTCTGATCTGGTAACGGAACATTTCCTTGAGACGTGTTATCATCTCATATGACATCAATGTATCCAAGCCCTCGTGGAGCTCAGGAATCATTGTGTCTATCATCAGACAAGAGACCTCCAGCGAGTCATCGAAGTGCTTCTCATAAGCCCTCCACTCTGCTCCTGGAGCGCCCTTGGCAGGCTATTTAGGGATAGGTTTATCCAGAACATACAGTCTCCTCTCATGGGTGAGAACAATTCTCAAATTACGAAACCATTCGAGGAAGTTTGTTCCAGTCAGTTTATCCTTCTCAAGGATAGGTCGCAGTGAAAATGTTGAATTATCAATTGCCGTTTGATTCTACAATTAAAAGATATGAATTCCAATTAGCAGAAATATATACGTCCACCATTTTATAAAACCCAGTAAAATTTATTATTAGTGGCTAAAACCCATATTTCACCAAAGTTTACCGTCGCGGAGGGCGATCATGCACCCTTTGGTTATTTAGGTAGGTAACTCTTTACCAATCACATCCTATGTGACTCTTAGATCTTTATGGGACTGTATCATCATATGATACTTATTATGGCATGTTTATCCCATCTAACGCCTTGAGGTCCAAAACCGTTTTGATAACCCCATTAAGTCATACAATAAAACTTGTGAATGGCTAGGATCAAAACAACGAGGCTGAAGCCCAACCCCCATATCATCAAGGCCTACTAAACACGTGTCGCGGAGGGCGATCACCGCGTCGAGCAAACCAAGATTTCAACGAGGCGTCGCGTTGAATCTCCCATTCACCCGTGTGTCCTCAAGGTCAAGATAGATACATGTCACGGAGGGCGATCACCGCTCTATGATGAACAAGATTTCCACAGGGTGTTTTATTGACGGCATTAAAACTTAAGATTTTCTAAAAGGGTTTGATTTTAAAATGTTCCGTTTTAGAGTTTAATTTCAAAAATTCCTTTTAAAATTAAACGAGTCATGCCACATGTTTATTTCCCCATGTATCGCATACATATGAACATGTGCACGGATCTTGCATCATATGCAAAATCCCACGCTCGTATCGTATACGTTGTGTAGCGTAAAATATATGTAGCATGTTAAAGTCGCACCCTAAACATACATCTAGCGCTTTGTATCACATACAAACTAAATGTAAAAAGCATATATCGTGTTTAGATATGGCCCATCTATCCTAATAATTCTCCCAACCCAATGAGAGAATTTTTCTAAAAAGAAAAGCAAAATTACAAGAGAGTAAACCCCAGTTAGATTGAGGTATAAACTAAAAAGTAATATTACATCGGATAGAGGGAGACGACACGCAGGCCGTATACACCAAAAACCTAGAGCCATATCCAACACCACACAATTACATATACGAACAATTCATACAATTATGTCAAACACGGTATACTGAAAACACATATTAAAACCGATTTTGTAGTGTGTTCAAATTAGGGTTGTGCAATTTTAACATGCCTTTTCTTGAAATTAGGCCCATTATCAATAATTATAAAATTCAGGAATCATATTCAAGAATTTTAATTATTAACCCTAAAATTTTAAAATTCATAATTTTATTAAATTTCCAATCACCCACATAATATTATAATTAAAACACTTTTAATCATAATTATATAGGATTTTCGATTTTGGCCTAAAATACAAGAAAAACTTTTCAAATCAATCATATTGATTTCTTTATGTATCACATACATAAATTTGCACCTTTTACATAAATTCCAAAACTTTTATGGTGGATCTTTTCGCAAAACAACCATTAGCATGCCAATTGAAAAACGGTAAACACATATTACACATCACATGCATAATCACCAAAAACTAACACAGACCCAAAACAGCGTGGCTCTGATACCACTGTTGGGAAATCACCGGGCACGCCAGGCAGCGGATGGAGGTATAAAATAAAATTTTTAAACGTGTAAACAAATAAAACAGGCGCACAGTGATTTCTTTCCCAAGGATTCGCTATATGGTTCTGTGTCAGTAAAAGGATTAAAGATTTACCCAAATCAATCGGCGACTTTTGTGTCTATGATGCCGAGGAGTCCACTCCAAGTGTGCTCCTTCCGCCGGTGATCCACACAAACAGTTTTGGAGATGCCTAGGTGCTAGCCTCCTTCACTTCTCCAAGTGAACCAGGGACCTTTATCTACGGTGTTCTTTAATTCAAGAACAATTCATGAATTCCCAAGAACAGGGTGGCGCCTATGATCAAGAATCAAATTCTTGATCTCACAAACCCTAAAACTCCTTTTAGGTTTATGCGCCACTTTCTCTCTCTAAGAAAATAGGGTTGTGTTTTCTCTCTCTTCACCAAGACCCAAAATCGAATTTTGCACTTGTGAATTAGCTAGGCAAAAGTCGAATTTTCCCTTTGTGTGTGAGGCTTATGAAATTCGACTTATGCTAATGTATATATAGGGTTTGGGGAGTTTTATAATTATAATTAGGGAATCCCTAAATTATAGGATTATCAAATTATAAAATTATGAGATTACAATAATATCACAATTTTAGGACTTGAATTCCTAATTAAAATATTACCTTAATATTTCAATTTGAATTCAAAAGCAATCTTGGAGAATCAAATTGGAAGATCAAATCTTCCTAAAAGATACTCACCCATGCGCCAAGTCCTCCCCTATTTTGTTGGAATTTAATAAATCAAAATAACAATCCTAACTCTTAGGAAGTTATAACTAATTTGTTATTTTCCAACAATATTGAATTAAGATATTACCCTAATATCTATAACTCAATCTTTTGAATTTTGAATTCTAGTCTTTATTGAATTAAAATATTACACTAATATTTAAACCCAATTAGACCCAGAATTCGACTTGCCCTATATCTCTTGAATTAAAATATTACTTTAATATATTTAATTCAATCATTTGAAATCTAGATCAAATCTATTTGAATTTCAAATTTCAAGCCATGATCTTAATTAACAAAACATTTTCATTAATTAAAATATGCTTAAATGAGGCGCCAACCACAACCCTACTTATATTAATATTAGTGAATTTAATAAATCAATAATTTCCTAACTTTTAGGAACCTTATTTAATTTATTATTCCAAATATTATAAATAGGAACATAATTGTAAATAGACTAATCAAATTATCAATTTAACAATTAATATATATATATTTAAACTTGTCCCACAAATTTAAATATCATATCTGTAGATATTTATTTAAGACAATATTTCATGTCCCAAGACAGTCAATTATGTCTAAAACGGTGTCACCTATGTGAGCCACGAATTAACCCTAATTCGTGTCCCGATGTGGCATCTTGATCCTGCTCGTGTGTGACCCAGCAGGCCCGACGTGAAGTTGGCAGCAAGTCATCTCTATGACTTACAAGTCGAGAGCGGACTCTAGCAAGCCATCACAACTACCCAAAACACGTGAGTTATCGTTTATCGCCAAAACGACATAACCTTAGTACCACCTTGTCTTGATCCCTATTGCTCTACGATATTTTGGTCATGGATTAGGCACGGGAAGGTCATCCATAATCCAAACCTCAACTTTCTCGATTCCTTGAGTAATTCCCATTTACTAGTGTGGCCACACATTCCTTGGAGAGACTCATCGAGGGGCCCAGTAAAATATCTCCTATCTTTAAAGAGGGACAAAATCCCATTTTGGTCAACCACATTCCTCAGCACGGCAATCAACCAAACCCGTACCTAGCCCTTATGGCTACCCTGCTACGGGTAACGTTAAACTAGGCCAAAGTCTGACAACTAATGACTAAAATCCATGACACTAAAACGCCGGAATGATGAAGACCTCAGGTCTAAGGGCATCGCGACAGGTGTACAGGAGAGACTAGCTAATGACTAAAACCCATGCAGGACTCTCCGAGTCGGTCCAGCAACTTGTAACCCTTTAAATAATTGCACCACGACACTCATTCTAGCATCTAGTGCATGCATCTCTATGCACCGAGGTCATGCTGGTCTTGGTTCATTTCAAGTTCCCACTTGAATGAGCGACCAGGGACAGTTTAGATTAATTATCTCATAATTAATCACGGACTGTTATCATAGTAAACATGCTAATAATATGATAACCATTAATTTATCTCTATAAATTAATCAATATGTTCAAAACATATTTATAAAATGATTGGCCCTAGGTCACAATCTCCATCAGTGTTGCTCACGGAGCGTGGTGAACCCACCACCTATCAAGAGGCCATCGTAGATCCCAACTCAGAAAAATGGGTTGAAGCCATGAAGGCTGAGTTGCAATCCATGTACGACAACAAGGTGTGGACCTTGGTCGCTCCACCCGAAGGGGTAAAACCCGTAGGGTGCAGGTGGGTTTTCAAGGAGAAAACCGACATGAATGGCAACGTCAACGTCTTCAAGGCGAGGCTGGTTGCGAAGGGATTTACGCAATGTCATGGTATAGACTGTGATGAAACGTTTTCGCCTGTTGCAATGGCCAAGTCCTTTAGGATCCTCCTTGCCATAGCTGCATATTATGACTATGAGATATGGCAAATGGATGTCAAAACAGCGTTCCTTAACGAAAGGCTATCCGAGGATGTATATATGATACAACCTGAGGGGTTTGTATGTCCGGAGGCTCCAGATATGGTATGCAAACTTCAGAGATCCATTTATGGATTGAAGCAAGCGTCCAGGAGTTGGAATCACCGTTTTGATGAAGTAGTCAAAGAGCTTGGCTTCTTGCAAAACCCTAACGAACCTTGTGTTTACAAGAAGGTTAGTGGGAGTACTATAGTATTCTTGGTACTGTATGTCGATGACATACTACTCATTGGAAACGATGTTCCAACCTTAGAGATTATAAAATCCTGGTTAGGAAAATCTTTCTCAATGAAGGACTTGGGAGAAGCTGCCTATATTCTAGGCATTAAGATCTATAGGGATAGATCTAGGAGGCTTCTCGGATTGAGTCAGAGTACATACTTGGATAAGGTATTGAAGAGGTTCAATATGCAGGATTCCAAGAAGGGATTCGTCCCAATAAATCATGGACTGACCTTGAGCAAGAAACAGTGTCCGAAGACACTTGTTGAGCGAAGGTGCATGAGTGGAATTCCCTATGCCTCGGCCATAGGATCCATCATGTATGCCATGTTATGTACTCGACCGGATGTGTCATTTGCCCTAAGTATGACGAGTCGATTCCATCAAGACCCTGGTGAGGATCATTGGATCGCTGTCAAGAATATCCTTAAGTACTTGAGAAGGACTAAGGATGAGTTCTTGGTGTACGGTGGAACTGATGAGGAGCTATGTGTAAGGGGTTACACAGATGCTAGTTTCCAAACTGACCAAGATGACTTTAAATCGTAGTTAGGATATGTGTTTCTCCTGAACGGCGGCAGCGTGAGTTCGAAGAGTTCCAAGCAGAGCACGATTGCCGATTCTACAACGGAGTCCGAGTATATTGCAGCATCGGATGCGGCAAAGGAGGCTGTGTGGATTAGAAAGTTCATCTACGAGCTTGGGGTGGTTCCGACCATTTCTGATCCTGTAACCTTGTATTGTGACAATAGTGGCGCTAATGCACAAGCCAAGGAGCCACGGTCCCACCAGAGGACCAAACATATACTCAGACGTTTTCACCTTGTCAGGGAGATGATTGACAGAGGTGATGTGAAGATATGCAAAGTAGCAGGCGAGGACAACGTTGCTGATCCTCTGACTAAACCTCTTTCAAGGGTTATACATGAACGGCATGTATCGTCGATGGGGATTAGACACATTGATCAGTGAACCTAGAGTAGGAAGAGCTAGATTAATGATTGTACCCTAGTGCAAGTGGGAGTCTGTTGGAGATTGTGCCCTAGGGCCAATCATTTTATGTATATATGTTGAGAACATGTTATTAATTTATGGAAGATAAATTAATGTGTTATCATGATTATTAGCATGTTTACTATGATAACGTCCATGATTAATTATGAGATAATTAGTCTAAATTTGTCCCTGGTCGATTATTTTTGTGGGAACAAAAATGAACTAAGACCAGCATGACCTCGATGCATGAGATGCATGCACTAGATTCTGGGACGAGAGTCATGGTGCAATTACGTAAGGTGGTTACGAGTTGCTGGACTGACCCGGAGAGTCCTGCATGGGTTTAGTCATCAGCTTGCCTCTCCTTGTACGCCTGTAGCGATGCCTTAGACCTGAGGTCATCATTATTCCGGCGTTGCAGTTGTCAGATTTTGGCTTAGTCTAACGCTGCCCGTAATAGGGTAGTTATAAGGGCTGAGTACGGATCTGGTTGATTGCAGTGCTGTGGAATGTGGATTGGCCAAAATGGGATTTTGTCCCTCATTAGATGAGAGATATCTAACTGGCGCCCTCGATGAGTCTGTCCAGGAAAAAGAGTGGCCACTCAAGAATTGGGACTTACTCAGGGAATGGAGAAAGTTGTGGTTTGGATTATGGATGACTTTCCTGTGCGTAGTCCATGACCAAGATATCGTAGGACAATCGGATCTCTGACACGGAGGTACTGAGGTTAAGTCGTTTTAGTAAAAACGATAACTCACGTGTTTTGGGTAGTTGTGATGGCTTGCTAGAGTCCTCTCACGACTTGTAGGTCATGGGGATGACCTGCTGCCAACTTCACGTGGGGCCTGCTGGGTCACACACGAGCAGGAACAGAACACCATTTGAAAGGGACATGACTTAGGGTTAATTCGTGGGTCACCCAGGTGACAAGATTTAAGACACAGAGGAAATGTCTGGGACATTATATCTTGTCTTAATTGATCTGCAGATGTCATATTTAGATTTGTGGGACAGATTTAAATATAAATAATTGTTTATATAATTAATGGGATTAATTATTTACAATTATTTAATTAGGAAAATAATTCAAATAATGTTCCTAAGAGTTAGGGAATTATTGAATTATAAAATTCCTAAATAATTGGATGAGGGTGGCGCCTCTAAGGAATTATTTGGATAAATAAAATAGTTTTATTAATTCAAATAATAAGTTTGAATTCAAAAGATTTGATGGAGATTTCAAAAGATTTGAATTCATAAGATTTGGTGAAGATCTCATCTCAGAATCTTTGGTGAATCAAAAATAAGGAAAGCTTTTTATTTATAAAATTCTAAGGAAAAGGAGAGAGTGAGATGGCGCCTTCTTGTGGATGGGAGATTTGATCTCTCATTTGATTCTCCAAGATTGCAATTTAAATTTAAATTATAATATTAGGGTAATATTATAATTATAAATTCAAGTCCTAAAATAATTAGATTATCAGAATATCTTGATTTTAGGAATAATTAAATCACCAAATTTTGACTATATAAATATGGGCAAGTCGACTTGCTCCATAATTGTGTGACAAGAAATTTTGTGCAACCCTAATTTGATTTTCTTCCTAAGAGTTAGAGAGAGAAAATATTCCTTTGCACCCAAGAGAGAAAGTCGACTTTCTCTAAGAGTTAGGGAAATTCGACGAAGCTCTATAATTAGGGTTTGTGAGAGAAGAATAGGCAAGAAGGAGTTCTTGTGGGGGGATTCTTCTAAGCGTCACCTCAATTGCTGTTTCAAGAAGAGTTCTTGAAGTCAGAGGTCTGTATATTGGTCCCTAGTTCTTTTGGAGAAAAGAACTGAAGGCTAGCACCTCGGTGTTCAAAGAAACTGTTCGTGTGGATTACTGGCAGAGGGAGAACGCTGGGAGTGGGCTCCTTGGAACTCGCCTTGTTCAACCATCAGATTGAAACTCGTGAGGTATAACACTAACCAAAAGTTTTAAATTCTACTAGCGGATCCGTTCGGGAATTCTAGGACCTAGGCGTTTTAATTTTATTGTTTTGTTTTGCTTCCGCTGCTTTAGGCGCCTAGAATTCCCAACAGGAACTTGAAATGAACTAAGACCAGCATGACCTCGGTGCATAGAGATGCATGCACTAGATGCTGGTACGAGAGTCATGGTGCAATTACGTAAGGGGTTACGAGTTGCTGGACATGACCCGGAGAGTCCTGCATGGGTTTAGTCATCAGCTTGCCTCTCCTGTACACCTGTCACGACGCCTTAGACCTGAGGTCATCATTATTCTGG
>QANZ01020581.1:0-13068 GCA_003254925.1 Chamaecrista fasciculata | reverse complement strand
TCATCATAGATCGGACCATATCTAATAAAGTCCGATTCCTCCTCTCAGAAACACCATTCCACTGTGGGGTTCCAGGAGGAGTAAGTTGTGAGACTATTCCACAACTTCTACGATGATGAATAAATTCTTGACTCAAATACTCGCCTCCTCGATCAGATCGAACGACTTTGATTCTCTTGTCAAGTTGGTTCTCTACTTCATTTTGAAATCTTTTGAACATTTCAAAAGACTCTGACTTATGCTTCATTAGGTAGACATAGCCAAACCTACTAAAGTCGTCGGTAAACGTGATGAAGTAAGAGTAACCACCTCTAGCTTGAGTACTCATGGGTCCACATACATCACTATGTATGATCCCCAATAAGTCGGACGCCCTTTCACTGTGTCCAGTGAAGGGTGCCTTTGTCATCTTTCCAAGTAAACAAGATTCGCAAGCATCATATGATTCGCAAGCATCTTTCTCGTTTATATGGCCTAAACGACAATGCCAAAGGTATGTAGGATTAGATTCGTTAATCTTAATCCTTTTCGTATCAATGTTATAAATTTCATTATTGCGTGGTTGTTCCAATTTTAAGATGTAATGATTATCATGCAAATCTCCATAAGCAAATAAAACATCATCTTCGTAAATTGAACATCTAGCATTGCCATTAACACAAATAAATCCTTCCTTATCCAAATTAGAAAGTGAAATAATATTCGAACTTAACGAAGGTACGTAATAACAATTGTTCAAAACAAAAATAAGCCCAGTGGGCAAAACAAGCTCGTATGTTCCTACGGCTACTGCAGCAACCCTTGCTCCATTACCCACTCATAGGTCCACCTCGTATCTGTCCAGCTTCCTTGTGTCTCTAAGACCCTGCACATTTGTACAAATGTGAGAACCACATGCTGTATCTAATACCCAAGTGGTTTGAGCAGAAAAATGGACATTTATAACAAAGATACCTGAAGTAGAAGGCCCGGTCCCCTTCTTCTATTTGTTTAGATCTTCCATGTACAGCTTGCAATTCCTCTTCCAGTGTCCTGGCTTTTGACAGAAAAAGCAAACTGCACCCTTTGCGGGCATTGCCTTCTTGGCAGGTTGTGGGTTAGGCTTGGCCGCTGGCTTGGTCTCACCACCCACGGCGTTAGCCTTCCTCTTTCCTTTGCCCTTTCCCTTGCCCTTTCCTTTCTGAACCATCAAGACAGTGCTAGTCGCCTTTTTAATGGATGCCTCAGCAGTCTTGAGCATCCCATGCAGTTCAGAGACAGATTTCTCCATTCCATTCATGTTAAAGTTCATGACAAACTGGTCATAACTTTTGGGCAGCGAGTTCAGGATCAAATCCGTCGCAAGCTCTGGAGGGATGGGAAATCCGAGCCTACCAAGGTGAACTATGTACCCCTTCATCTTCATGACATGGGCACTAACAAATGTATCTTCAGCCATCTTGCAAGAGTATAGAGCCTTATTGGTCTCAAATCTCTCTTGTCTAGCCTGTTGCTGGAACATTTCCTTTAGATGGGTGACCATCTCAAAAGCCGTCTTGTCCTCCATGTTCTTTTGTAATTCAGGGACCATAGTGGCCAGCATTAGGCAAGCGACATCCACAACATCATTGAAATGCTTCTCATAAGCAGTTCTATCAGCTCTTGGAGCGCTGGCTGCAGGCTCAGCAGGGCAGGGTATTTCTAGGACATATAATTTTCTTTCCTAGGTGAGAACATTTCTCAAGTTTCGATACCAGTCAAGAAAATTTGTCCCAGACAACTTATCCTTCTCAAGGATAGATCGCAGTGATAGTGTTGAACCATTGTTTGCCATTTGTTTCTACAATTTAAGATATGAAAGTTTAATTAGCAAAATTTATCCACCATTTTATAAAACCCAGAAAATTATTATTAGTGGCTAAGACCCATATTTCACCAAAGTTTACCATCGCGGAGGCGATCATGCACCCTTAGGTTGTTTAGGTAGGTAACTCTTTACCAATCACATCTCATGTGACTCTTAGATCTTTATGGGACTGTATCATCATATGATACTTATTATGGCATGTTTATCCCATCTAATGCCTTGAGGTCCAAATCTGATTTGATAACCCCATTAAGTCACACAATAAAACTTGTGAATAGCCATGTTCAAAACAACGAGGCAAAAGCCCAACCAAATTTGATCAAGGCCCATTGAACACGTGCCGCGGAGGCGATCACCGCATTCAACAAACCAAGACTTCAATGAGGCATTGCGTTGAAAATTCCATTCACCCGTGTCTTCTCAAGATAAAAGTGGGTACGTGCAGCGGAGGCTATCACCCCCCCACGATGATCAAGAAAATAACAGGGTTGTTTTATTGATGGCATTAAAACTTAAGATTTAAAAGGGTTCAATTTTAAATTGTTCCGTTTTGGTTCAATTTTAAATCTAATTTTAAAATTAAACGAGTTGTGCCATGTGTTCTCCCCGCATGTATCATATACATTTAAAACACATGCACGAATTTTGTATCTCATACAAAATCCTACGCTCGTATCGTATACGTAATTGTGTGTGAGAATAAAAATGTTGCATGTTAAAAAGCACCCCTAAAACATACATCTAGCGCGAATTGCATCACATCCAAAATACTAAATGCACAAATATAACCGTGTTTAGATATGGCCCATCTACCCTAAATTCCCTCAAGCCAATGAGAGAACTTTTCTAAAAAGAAAAACAAGATTACATTGGGAAAGCCTCAATTAATTGTGGGAGACTACACACAAGCCGTATTTACCAAAAATACCTAGAGCCATATCCAACACCACACCCATACATGAACAATTCATATATTTAAAACATACACGACTATCATACCAAAAACACAACAAAACGATTTAATTGTGGTTCAATTAGAGTTTGTGCAATTTAACATGCCTCTTGAAAATAGGTATTGTACCAATAATTAAAATTTAGGAATCAAATTCAAGAATTCGAATTATTGGTCTAAAATTAATAAATTCTAAATTTAAAATTTTCGACTTCCCTATAATATTATAATTAAAACGATTTTAACTACAATACATATAGGGTTGGACCAAGACCCAAAATTCAAGAAAATTCTTTAAATCAATCCAATTGATTTCCTATGTATCAAATACATAAACTTGCACGAATCTTTGAGATTAGGTTCGAAAAACATGTGGTGGATTTTCACAAAAACTTTAAGCATACGATTAAAAACTATAAACACCCAACATACATCTCATGTATATCACAAAACTAGTATAAACATACAATTAACCTGGCTCTGATACCACTGTTGGGAAATCACAGAGGGAGCGCAGCGGAAAAAAAAAAAAAAAAACTTATTAAATATGCTAACTCTGTGATTCCTTCCAGGATCCACTAATTATATTTATACTAGGAAAGTAATGATTTTTACCTATATTTCAATCGGTGACTTATCGTGTTCGCGAATATGAGAAGTCCACTCCGAGTGTCCTTCCTCTACCGGTGATCCACACAAGCAGTTTGGCAGATGCCTAGGTGCTAGCCTCCTTCACTTCTTCCCAAGTGAATACGGGAACTATATCTATGATTCTTGAATGATCAAGAACGGTTCTTGATCCTCAAGATTGATTGTCGTGTACTAATATTATCAGGTGCAGGTCTAACTCTCTCTCTCCAAGAAGAAAATCGACTCACTCTTCACAATATTAGGACTTGGCGAATTTTAACTCTCAACAAGGCACTAGGCGAAATTCTTAGTCTCACCAAGATATGGTTGTGTGTTGTGTAGTGTGTTAGGCGCCTAGGCCTCTATTTATAGTTTCCTCATTCCCAATTTAAGGGAATCCTAATCCAATTAGTGAATCCCTAAGATCTTGAATATCTTAATATATTTCAGTGAATCTTTTGATTTATAATGTCACACTTTAATATTATAATTAAAAATTCAATAGGTGGCAATTTAAATTTGAGACTCAAAATCAAATCTTGAAATCAAATCTTCATTGCTCAAATCCTATTGGTTGGAATGAGTCATGAGGAATTGATTTTATAATTAAAATATTACTTTAATATTTTATATCATAAAATTCGAATTTGCACATATCTTTTAAATTTAAAGTGCAAGATCAAATCTTGCACTCCAAGAAATAAGTCCATGCGCCATCCTCATGTAGTTCAAGAGGACTTCCATAACAACCCAACTTCTTAGGTAGTTATAACCAACTTTGTTAATTCCTAACAATATTGAATTAAAATATTACTTTAATATCTTTAATTAAAATCTTGTATCTTTTCAAAAAGATATTTTGAATTCAAAATTCAAAACTTGTTATCTTTATTTAATTAACAAAACATTTTCATTAATTAAAATAAGACCAAAAGAGGCGCCACCCTCATTCCTTGTTTCCCCAATATTAGTGAATTTAATAAATCAATAATGCCCTAACTTTTAGGAAACTTATTTAATTTATTATTCCCTAATATTTTAAACAAGAATTTAATTGTAAACTATTTAACAATTAATATATATATATTTAAATTTGTCCAACAAATTTAAATACCACAATCATATATATATATTTATTTAAGACAAGATTTAATGTCCTAAGACATTTAACTATGTCTTAAATTGTGTCACCAAAGTGACTCAAGAATTATCCCTAATTCTTGTCCCAAAAAAGCATCTTGATCCTACTCATGTGTGACCCAGCAGGCCTCACGTGAAGTTGGCAGCAAGTCATCTTATGACTCACAAGTCGTGAGCGGACTCTAGCAAGCCATCACGACTACTCAAAACACGTGAGTTATCGCTTTAACGTTAACGACTTAACCTAAGTACCACCTTGTCATAATCCCTATTGTCACACGATATTTTGGTCATGGATCAGGCACGGGAATGTCTTCCATAATCCAAACCATAACTTTCTCGATTCCCTGAGTTAGTCCCATTTCCCAGCGTGGCCACGCATTTCTTGGAAAGACTCATCGAGGGCGCCAGTTAAATATCTCTCATCTTAATGAGGGACAAAATCCCATCTTGGTCAACCACATTCCTTTGCACAGTAATCAACCAAACCCGTACCTAGCCTGTATGGCTACCCTGCTACGGGTAACGTTGGACTAGGCAAAAGTTTGACATCTACAATGCCGGAATAGTCAAGACCTCAGGTCTAAGGCTATCGTGACAGGTGTACAGGAGAGGCTAGCTTATGAGTAAACCCATGCATGACTCTCCGGGTCGGTCCAGCAACTTGTAACCCTTACATGATTGCATCATGACTCTCGAGAAGCATCTAGTGCATGTATCTTTATACACCGAGGTCATGCTGGTCTTGGTTCATTTACGTTCCCACGTGAATGATCAACAAGGGACAGTTTTAGATTAATTATCATATAATTAGTCAAGGACGCTATCATAGTAAACATGCTAATAATATGATAACAACATAATTTATCTCTATAAATTAATCAAAAAGCATATGTTCAAAACATATATAAAATGATTGGCCCTAGGGCAGAATCTCCATCAGTTATAGGGTAGATGAGCCATATCTAAACACAGTGTGTTTTATGCATTTAGTATTTTGTATGAGATGCAATGCGCTAGATGTATGCCTAGGGGTGCGAATTTTAACATGCAATATTTAATTTTATGCTACAACCACGTATACGATATGAGCATGGGATTTTGTATGAGATACAAAATCTGTGCATGTGTTTATATGTATGAGATACATGGGGAAATAAACACTTGGCACACTCGTTTAATTTTAATTGGATTTAAAATTGAACCTAAAACGGAACTTTAAAATTAAACCCTTTTAAAAATCTTAAGTTTTAATGCCATCAATAAGACACCCTGTTAAAATCTTGTTCATTGTGGAGCGGTGATCGCCTACGCGACAAGTGTTTAGTGGGCCTTGATGATATGGGGTTGGGCTTTGGCCTCGTTGTTTTGAGCCTAGCCATTCACGAGTTTTATTGTGTGACTTAATGGGGCTATCAAATCGGATTTGGACCTCAAGGCATTAGATGGGATAAACATGCCATGATAAGTATCATATGATGATACAGTCCCATAAAGATCTAAGAGTCACTGGAGATGTGATTGGTAAGGAGTTACCTACCTAAATAACCTAAGGGTGCATGATCGCCTACGCGACGGTAAACTTTGGTGAAAAATGGGTCTTAGCCACTAATAATAATTTACTGGGTTTTATAAAATGGTGGATATACATTTTGCTAATTAAACTTTTCATATCTCAATTGTAGAATCAAATGGCAAGCAATGTTTCAACATTGTCACTACGATCTATCCTTGAGAAGGATAAATTGACCGGGACTAACTTCCTTGACTGGTTCCGAAATGTGAGAATTGTTCTCACCCAGGAAAGGAAGCTGTACGTCCTGGAAAACCCCATTCCCGCACAGCCTGCAGCCAACACTGCAAGAGCTCAAAGAGATGCTTATGAGAAGCATGTCAATGACTCTGTGGATGTTGCTTGCCTGATGTTGGCCACCATGGTTCCCGAGATCCAAAAGAACTTAGAGAACATGGGGTCTTACGAGATGATAACACATCTCAAGGAAATGTTCGAACAACAGGCACAGCAAGAGAGGTTTGAGACCACGAAGGCTCTGCACTCTTGCAAGATGGCTGAAAGTGCATCTGTGAGTACCCACGTCTCAAGGATGAAGGGGTACAAAGATCACCTTGGTAGGCTGGGATTTCCCATTGCGCTAGAGCTAGCAACGGATTTGATCCTGAACTCGCTACCTAGGAGTTATGACCAATTCGTCATGAACTTCAATATGAATGGCATGGAGAAATGCGTTTCTGAACTGCATGGGATGCTCAAGACTGCTGAGGCATCCATCAAGAAGGCGCCTAGCACTGTCTTGTTGGTTCAGAACAGTAAGGGGAAGAGTAAGGGCAAAGGAAAGAGGAAAGGAGACGCCGTCGTTGGTGGGACCAAGCCAGCGACCAAGCCTAACCCACAACCTGCCAAGAAGGCAAAGCCCACAAAGGATGCAGTTTGCTTTTTCTGCCAAAAGCTAGGACACTAGAAGAGGAATTGCAAGCTGTATATGGAAGATCTGAAGAAACAGAAGAAAGGCGCTGAGGCCTCCACTTCAGGTATCTTTGTTATAGATGTTCACTTATCTACTCCTACCACTTGGGTATTAGATACTGCATGTGGTTCTCACATATGTACAAATGTGAAGGGGTTGAGAAACAGTAGGAAGCTGAGCAGAGGCGAGGTGCACCTACGAGTAGGCAATGGAGCAAGGGTTGCTGCTGTTGCTGTAGGAACATACGAGCTAGTTTTGCCCACTGGCCTAGCTTTTGTTTTGAACAATTGTTATTATGTACCTTCTTTAAGTTCAAACATTATTTCACTTTCTTATTTGGATAAGGAAGGATTTACTTGTGTGAATGGTAATGGTAGGTGTTCAATTTACAAAGATAATGAGTTATTTGCTCATGGCTATTTGCAAGATAGTCACTATATCTTGAAATTGGAACAACAACGTAATAACGATATTTATAACATTGATACTAAAAGGATTAATATTAACGAATCTAATCCTACATACCTTTGGCATTGTCGTTTAGGCCATATAAACGAGAAACGCCTAGAGAAGCTCCATAAAGATGGACTTCTAAGCTCGTTTGATTTTGAATCATATGATGCTTGCGAGTCTTGTTTACTTGGAAAGATGACAAAGGGGCCCTTCACTGGTCATAGTGAGAGAGCGTCTGACTTATTGGGAATCATACATATTGATGTATGTGGACCCATGAGTACTCAAGCTAGAGGTGGTTACTCTTATTTCATTACGTTCACTGACGATTTCAGTAGGTATGACTAAGTCTACCTAATGAAGCACAAGTCAGAGTCTTTTGAAATGTTCAAGAGATTTCAAAATGAAGTAGAGAACCAACTTGACAAGAAAATCAAAGTCCTTCGATCTGATCGAGGAGGCGAGTATTTGAGTCAACAATTTATTGATCATCTTAGAAGTTGTGGTATAGTCTCACAACTTACTCCCCCTGGAACCCCACAGTGGAATGGTGTTTCTGAGAGGAGGAATCGAACTCTATTAGATATGATTCGATCTATGATGAGTCAAGCTGATCTTCTGCCATCCTTTTGGAGGCATGCACTAGAAACTGTCGCGTTCACATTTAATCGTGTTCCATCTAAAGCAGTTTAGAAGACACCATATGAGATGTGGAGTGGGAAGAGTCCCATTATGTCTTATCTCAAGGTTTGGGGATGTGAAGCTTACGTTAAGCAACAGCTTAACGATAAACTGTCTCCCAAATCCCTCAAGTGTTTATTTGTGGGATACCCCAAGGAAACGAGGGGGTATTATGTCTACTACCCATCTGACAACAAAGTGTTTGTAGTCAGAAGTGGATTCTTTCTAGAAAGGGATCTTGTTGCCAAAAGAAACAGTGGGAGTAAGATAGATCTTGAAGAAGTTCAAGATCCACAAGACACATTAGAGGCGCAAACGGAAACTAGAGAAGAGCCACAAGATGTTGTGGAAGCTCCTCCAGTAGCAAAAGGACCACGAAGGTCTGATAAGACACGTTCTCAACCTCAAAGATATGGATTTTTGATGACTGAGAACAAGGATGTGTTGCTCATGGAGCGTTGTGAACCTACCACCTATCAAGAAGCTATCGTGGATCCCAACTCTGAGAAATGGGTTGAAGCCATGAAGGACGAGATGCAATCTATGTACGACAACGAGGTATGGACCTTAGTCGATCCACCCGAAGGTGTAAAATCCATAGGATGCAAGTGGGTTTTCAAAGAGAAAAGAGACATTGATGGCAATGTCAACGTCTTCATGGCGAGGCTAGTTGCGAAGGGATTTACTCAACGTCATGGTATTGACTATGACGAAACGTTTTCCCCAATTGCAATGGCCAAGTCCATTAGGATCCTGCTTGCCATAGCCGCATATTATGACTATGAGATATGGCAAATGGATGTCAAAACAACATTCCTTAATGGAAGGCTGCCCGAGGATGTGTATATGACACAACCCGAGGGATTTGTATGTCCAGAGGCACCAGACAAGGTATGCAAGCTTCAGAGATCCATTTATGGATTAAAGCAAGCATCCCGGAGTTGGAATCATCGTTTTGATGAAGTAGTCAAAGAGTTTGGCTTCTAACAAAACCCTGATGAGCCTTGAGTTTACAAGAAGGATAGTGGGAGAACAATTGTGTTCTTGGTGCTATATGTCGATGACATATTGCTCATTGGAAATGATATTCCAACCTTGAAGATTGTAAAATCTTGGTTGGGAAAATCATTCTCAATGAAGGACTTGGGAGAAGCTGCCCACATTCTAGGCATCAAGTGTTGGAGATTGTGCCCTAGGGCCAATCAATTTATGTATATGTTTTGAACATACTGATTAATTTATGGAGATAAATTATGTTGTTATCATATTATTAGCATGTTTACTATGATAGCGTCCATGATTAATTATGAGATAATTAATCTAAATCCGTCCCTGGTCGATTATTCTCGTGGGAGCGAGAATGAACTAAGACCAGCATGACCTCGGTGTATGGAGATACATGCACTACATGCTTTACGAGTGTCATGGTGCAATGAGTAAGGGCTTACGAGTTGCTGGACTGACCCGGAGAGTCCTGCATGGGTTTAGTCATTAGCTAGGCTCTCCTGTACGCCTGTCACGATGCCTTAGACCTGAGGTCTTGACTATTCCGGCGTTGTAGTTGTCAGACTTTGGCCTAGTCTAACGTTGCCCGTAGCAGGGTAGCCATAAGGGCTAGGTACGGGTTTGGTTGATTGTAGTGCTGAGGAATTTGGTTGACCAAAATGGTATTTTGTCCCTCATATATATATATGAGAGATATCTAACTAGTGCCCTCGATGAGTCTGTCCAAGGAAAGAGTGGCTACTCAGGAAAATGGGACTAACTCAGGAAATCGAGAAAGTTGAGGTTTGGATTATGGATGACTTTCTCGTGCCTAATCCATGACCAAGATATCGTGCGACAAAAGGGTCTATGACAAGGTGGTACTAAGGTTAAATCGGTCTTTTTGATAAAACGATAACTCACGTGTTTTGGGTAGTCGTGATGGCTTGCTAGAGTCCGCTCTCGACTTGTGGGTCATAGGGATGGCTTGCTGCCAACTTCACGTGGGGCCTGCTGGATCACACATGAGCAGGATCTGGACACCGCTTAAAGGGACACGAATTAGGGTTAATTCGTGAGTCACTCCGGTGGCACAATTTAAGACATAGCTGAAATATCTGGGACATAAAGTCTTGTCTTAAATTAAATCTACGGTTGAGATATTTGAATTTGTGAGACAAGTTTAAATATATTAATTGTTAAATAGTTAATTGGATTAATCTATTTACAATTATAATATTAGGAAATAATAAATTAGATAATGTTCCTAAAAGTTAGGAGATTATTGATTTATTAAATTCACTAATATTAGGACAAATAAGATAGAGGGTGGCGCCTCTTTAGAGGGGATTTTAATTAATAGAAATGTTTTATTAATTAAAGTCATGAATTTGAATTCAAAGATTTGATCTAGATTTCAATATTCAAAATATTGGAATTAAAGATATTAAGGTAATATTTTAATTCAAAATCTTTGGAAGATAATGACTTCCTAAGAGTTAGGAATGTTTTTGATTTACAAAATTCCAAAGAATACTAGGGGAGGATGGCGCCTTCTTTGGTGGGTCCCAAGGGAAGATTTGATCTTCCATTTGATCCTCAAAGATTGCATTTTGAATTTGAATTAAGATATTAAGGTAATATTTTAATTAGAAATTCAAGTCCTAAAATTTTGATATTATTGTAATCTCATGATTTTAGAATTATTAAAATCCCCAAACTATAATTAAAAGGACCAAGTAAGTCAACTTGGCCTAACCCTAATTCATGAGTGAATTTCGCCTTCTCCTTTGTGTGACAAGAGAGAAATCGCACAACTCCGTAGCTAGAGAGAGAAACTCGAGTTTCTCCAAGAGAGAGAGAGAAATCAAGTTGTCCATAGCTAGGGTTTTGTGAGAGTGAAATCAAGAGACCTTCTCTTGATTTTTGCGCCACCTATACCAAAAAGATCAAGAATTGTTCTTGATAGTTTTTCTTGGTTCAAGAACTGTTCTTGATCACCAAGAATCGTAAATCGAGTTCCCAAGTTCTTTTGGTGAAAAGAACAGAAGGCTAGCACCATGGTGCCAACAAACTGCTCGTGTGGATTACTGGCGGAGGAAGGACGCTTCAAGCGGACTTCTCAGAAACACACCGTTCAACCGGATCGATTGAAACCTGGAGGTATAACTCTATCCTTCACCGGTTTAAATTCAACTAGAGGATCCATAGGGAAATTACTTTTGGTCCTTGCGCCTTTTAAGGTTTAATTTTTAATTTTATTTTTGCTTCCGTTGCGCGTTTAGGGCCGTGATTTCCCAACATCAAGATCTATAGAGATAGGTCTCGTAGGCTTCTTGGATTAAGTCAGAGTACATACTTGGATAACGTACTGAAACAGTTCAGTATGCAAGATTCCAAGAAGGGATTCATACCAATGAATCATGGCTTAGTCCTGAGCAAGAAACAGTGTCCCAAGACACTTGTTGAGCGAGGGCGCATGAGTGGCAACCCTTATGCTTCGGCAATAGGATCCATCATGTATGCCATGCTGTGTACTCGACCCGATGTGTCGTTTGCCCTAAGCATGACGAGCTGATTCCAACAACACCCTGGTGAGGATCATTGGATCGCTGTGAAGAACATCCTTATGTACTTGAGAAGAACTAAGGATGAATTCTTGGTATACGGTGGAACTGATGAAGAGCTATGTGTAAAGGGTTACACAGACGGTAGTTTCCAAACCGACCAAGATGACTTCAAATCGCAGTCTGGATACGTGTTTCTTTTAAACGGTGGCAGCGTGAGTTGGAAGAGTTCCTAGCAGAGCACGATTGCTGATTCTACAACGGAGTCTGAGTATATTGCAGCATCAGATGCAGCGAAGGAGGCTGTGTGGATTAGGAAGTTCGTTGTTGAGCTTGGTGTGGTTCTGACCATTGCTGATCCCATAACCTTGTATTGTGACAATAGTGGTGCTATTGCACAAGGCAAGGAGCCACGGTCCCACCAGAGGACCAAACACATACTCAGACGTTATTACCTTGTCAAAGAGATGATTGACAGAGGTGATGTGAAGATATGCAAAGTAGCAGGCAACGATAACATTGCCGATTCTCTTACAAAGCCTCTAGCACGGGTCATACATGAACGGCATGTAACGTCGATGGGGATCAGACGCATTGATGAGTGTACCTAGTATAGGAACATTTCGATTGATGATTGTACCTAGTGCAAGTGGGAGTCTGTTGGAGATTGTACCTAGGGCCAATCATTTTATGTAAATGTTTTGAACATTTTGATTAATTTATAGAAGATAAATTATGTTGTTATCATATTATTAGCATGTTTACTATGATAGCGTCCTTGATTAATTATGAGATAATAAATCTAAATTGTCCCTGGTTGATTGTTCTCGTGGGAGCGAGAATGAACCAAGACCAGATGACCTCGGTGTATGGAGATACATGTACTAGACGCTTTACGAGAGTCATGGTGCAATGATGTAAGGGTTAAAAATTGCTGGACCGACCCGAAGAGTCCTGCATGGGTTTTAGTCATAAGCGAGTCTCTCCTGTACTCTTGACAAGATACCCTTAGATCTGAGGTCTTGACTATTCCGGCGTTGTAGATGTCAAACTTTGGCCTAGTCCAACGTTGCCCGTAGCAGGGTAGCCATACAGGCTAGGTACGGGTATGGTTGTTTACCGTGCTGAGGAATGTGGTTGACCAAGATGGAATTTTGTCCCTCATTAAAGAGGAGAGAAATCTAACTGGCGCGCCCTCAATGAGTCTGTCCAAGGAATGTATGGCCATACAAGGAAATGACACTAACTCAAGAAATTGAGAAAGTTGTGGTTTGGATTAAGGATGACTTGTTGGGAATTGTAGGCGCCTAACGCAGCGGAAGCAAAAAA
>QANZ01020566.1:50134-72169 GCA_003254925.1 Chamaecrista fasciculata | reverse complement strand
CAAAGAGCTAAAAATGTGGAGGAAACCAAATTAAAATTGAGATGGACCTATACGTACGGCCAAAACGTGTTTATTGAGGCGGAAGTGCTTGTGGCTGTAGACTTGTAGGTTTCAGACTTTAAATTCAATTGTCAACTTCATACATCATATTCTTTTAACTTTTTCTTTTCTTGTTTTTTTTTCTCTGTTTCATATAGGGTAAGGATATAACTTCGAGCTCATACATCAAAAGGTTTGAATTATTGAAACAAGATATTTTTCTACGAAAATTTTGAAAGACGCGCTCTCCACACTATAAATTCCATTTTTTGTAATTGGAGAGTTAAAATAATTGAGTATATGGAGTCAAATTTTCTATAAAAAGGATTTTTTTTTAATTTCTAAATAGTCGCTCAAAAAAACCTGAACATGATCGAGCCAACTCATAAGAGTTGAGAGGTAGTTATAGTACGTTCATAATTAGAAGATCAATTCTATATATACGAAAAATTCATTCACATCGACCCAATCATAATATATGTAATTACTTCACATATTATTCACAAGTCACAACGTTTCCTATTATGTGGTAATTGGTAAGTTGAAAGCATTTAGAAAATCATTTTGGCACAAAATATTCTAAGTAATATTCTAGCTAAAAGCTAATTGTTGATATAAATTTCAACAGCGCAGACACACAGCTTTATATAATTTAATTGGGTAATCAAGGTTTAGTCTCCTAATCCAACGCTACGTACGTAGTACGCGCTCATGTGTTAATGTTAAATCTATATATATATATACTAGCTCATGTGTTAATGTTAAATCTATATATATATATATACTAGGGGTTTGCGTGCACGCAAATATGTATGTAGAATAAATAAAGGACTAAATTGTTAACTTCGTAAAGAAAGAGAGACCAAATAGTAAATTTTCTCTTATTTTTAATTTCATAAACTATAGTTTTAACTTTTAAACATACCAGAAAGGGGTGGAGCCATATAATATAAGATATAGACTTTGGTACGCTCATGTAAGTCAAAATTTCATTTTGGTCCTCTCAAACAATATGGTGAATTATATTTGGATCTTAAAATTTCTTTTATTTCATTTTAATCCTTAAACTCTTTATTTATTTCACTATTATTCCAAAACATGATTTGGTTTAATTTTTAGTATTATCTCTAATTTAGACAGCTGAAATGAACAATATATTACAGCAAGAAATAATTTTGTGGAAATCCTTTTCCAGAACATATTACAATGCATTTGGCCAAAGAAGAAAAGAACATAGTACAATGCACGTAAGGCAAGATGTCGTATATGTTGTCACACAGACACATACTATGGAAAAACGACAATGAAAAGGTTCACAAGCAACCTTAGCCTCACTAATGGCCAAAAACAAAAACCTTAGCCTCACTTCCAGAAATTCAACTGAACCACATTTTCAAAATTTTTTCCAATCTCTTTTTCTACGTCTCCTGTCTATTTTAACATTGCTTTCCATTTGAAACAGTCATTAAATAATAAATATAGATAAATAGAAAAAGAGTGACCTCCATACAAACAATTAATCACATTTCAAAATTATGGATTATACTATAGCTAGGCTGATAAAATATATATAAATGATCTTCCGAGTCATATACAATCTACTCTCTGAATTTTAAAATTTGACAAAATTCTGGACATGTATATTTTACTTACCATAAAATTTTAAAATTTTACTTGCCAAATGATAAATACGAAATTCCAACTCAGCGGTGGCAAGTAAAACCATAAATTTGTTCTGTATTATTAATCTATACCCAAAAGCACATTGAGGAGAGAGAATCCCCAAATCTAGGTAAGAGTACTGAAACACTTTAAAACTCCATTATTTGTGGAACAGCGTCATTCATCTAGGGGACCACTATTCAACTATATATTATCTAGTTTTACACCATTTAGATCATTTGTACTATATGAAATATCTATACTATATATATATGGCAATCCTTCCTCTAATTTTCGAACTGATTTAGGAATAGCCAGGGCACAAATTAGCAGATTCTTCAGTTTAACAAATTAATTAACTTATAAATTATTGGGTCTTCGATGGAATGATGGAACTGCCTCTTCTTCTATCACTCAGCGCGCAGCTCGTCTTTCACTCTTCCATGGAGTATCCGATCGAGTTGGGGATTTTTTCTCCCGAATGTGCTTTTCTGTAGTTTAATATTACCAAACAAAAATTTGTGTTTAATTTTATTTGCCACCGTTGAGTTGGAACTTCTTCTTTATGATTTAGCAATTACAAAGTACTTCAACTAACTTATTAATATAAAAGCTATATATATTTTCTATCCAAAATAAAATGTAAGATCATTACATATTTTTATCTATCTATCTATATCTATTTATATTATTATTGTATGTGTTTAAACATCTTTCAGTTTTCATTCAACCTATAAACTTTGTCACTATAAATTTTGAGAAAAATTATTATTTGATCCATAAATTTATACCAAGTTAATGAATCAGTTATTAAATAATCGAAATGCATGATTTGGTCTTGAAATATCATAATTATCAATAATTTGGTGCATAAATTTAAATTGATTTTATACTCATTGATATTTAAATTTGGACTATTTTGTTATTTTTGGTCAATAAAATTTGTACTAAATTCATATATTTTTAGTTTATGAATTTGACACAGAGACTAAATTATTTATGATTATGATATTTAAGGGATCAAGTTGTATGGTTTGATTAACTATTTAGCGATTAATTCATTAATTGAATATAAATTTAAGGATAAAAAATAAATGTTCTCATAATTGTTCTTACAAAGCACACATGTATATATATCACACATGCATGCATATACTATACTAGTTGCTTTGCGTGCCCTAACGGGCACGCAAATATGTATGTAAAATAAATAAGGGACTAAATTGTTAACTTAGTAAAGAAAGAGAGACCAAATAGTAAATTTTCTCTTATTTTTAATTTCATAGACTATAATTTTAAACATGAACGACCAGAAAGGGGTGAAGCCATATAATATAAGATATATTGAGACCCACTTCATTTACTTGGGTCAGGTAACTTTTTAATGAAACAAACATTGATAACCCACCGGAACAACTGGTCAAGATTGTTACTTTAGGCTAACAGGACATCCAATAACACAGGATATGTATAGCAGATCAGACAGTAAAAACAGTAAACAGTATCGTTATTTTTCTTTGTACTATCACGTTGAGCTCCTCTTTAATGAATAATCCATTTTGGTCCTTACGAAAAAGAAAACAGTGAATAGACGTACGATAAAAAATAAATTGTGGGTGGTGGGCTTAACCATGATAGTCACAAGACGAAAGCTAGCACAGTGGCTTAGATTGCTTTTCAAAAAATGCAGAAATAATTTTGTTGCCATTAGTTGTAACAGGTCTTTGTCGAGAGTGTCGGCAGTATCCTTGTGGTGGGGTCAATTTTAAAGAAGGGGGGAGATAGATGATAATGACATATCTCCGTATAATTTATAACGTGAAATCTTAAACAAATTGAAAATTCAAAATTCTGATGCCACGATGAGTTAGGTAGAAGTGTGGAAAGTGAGTGTGTCATGATTAAGATGAGTGAGTAGGTGGTGTGTGCATGGTGCAGAACCTTGCGTAAGATATTTGTGAGAGCATAGTGCCAACCTCTCCAATGCTAGTATAAGTAGTAGCTTTTATTCTTTTTTGCTGCATATGTATGGTTTCCTTCTTTTAAAGCAGTTGCATGGGTCATTGAATTAACTTGATCAAATTCATTAATTTTACGAAAGTAGAAACTACAACTCTGGAAGTGTGGCCTATCTTAGAAGTTAGAAGAGCTTGTTGGGACAAATCCTACAAAATGAATTCTGGACCATGCTAATTGCTAATAATCAATTTCCAGAACTGGAATGTCATCAGACATACGTAAAACGTATAGTTACGTATAATTAATGAACCTTTCATTATCTTGAAGTAACGGCTGGGAGAGGAAAGAAAATATTTTGGAATAAGATAAATAAACTGAAATTCCTTTAATTGGTTAGCACAGTACGTTATCAAGTTTTTGAACTTTTGTTAAATTTTTAGAAACATTAATTATTTGGTGTCTATGCTATAGTTCATTTCAAGTTAAAATCGGCTCTTATATTTTGTAAATGTTTAAACTTTAATCTTTGATACTTAATTGTGTAATAATATTATTTTTATTTTTTTAAAATAAATTAATATAAAATCAATTCATTGAGTACTAATAATAATACTAACAATATCAATTTTGACGTTTTAAAGTTGAATATTAGACCTTTAATTTATGTTATTAATGTTTATCTTAAATAGTTCTAAATAAATATTCACATGAGAAATTTAAATATTAATGATTAAAACCTAAACATTTATAAAATATAAGGATATTTATTTTTTTAAAAATAAAATATAGAGACTAAATTAAGAATTTGGGTAAAGTATAGAGAACAAATAAAATGACTAACTTTCACCAAATGTTTATTACGATCACGTAATGTAATATATAGTTTTATTAATAACTCTACAAATATTTTTAATTTTGATTTCCTTTTAATATTACAGGTGTCACGTGTCCTCCCGTGGACAAAATAACAGCACGTACGTTATTATTAGCCAATTACACTAAGCATACAAATGGTGAAGGCAACATATATAGTGAGGAACAAGTACTTTAATTAGTTACTACGTACACACATAATAGTATATGGTCTGAACTCTGAAATGAAGAAATGTGATCGATCAATTGGCAAACTCGATCTTGACGCTGTTAATTTTGACATTCCCAATGCCATACCTGGGAACCAACGTCACCCTAACACTATCATCATCCTCAGCTCCCAAATCCTCCAACAAATCGGTCAACCCCAAAGTCAACTTGGTCTTTATGTTCTTGTTCTTATGCACGTGCGTGTGTGGCACACTCACAAAACTACCCGCAAACTCAGTGTTATCGGGCCTAATAGTCGTGTCATCTTCATCGTTAACGAAAACATCGAACTTGACAGCCTTATTCCGATCAAACTCAATCCCTTCAATCACCAACACCTCTTCTTTTTCTTCCTTCTCTTTCTTACTCCTTCCTTTCTTTGGCCTCTTCACAATCACACTCACCACTGAATCAAGAACTTCAGGAAACGACGCCGTACGCCTCGTTGTTGGTTTGGGAGATGACTCAGCAGCCAACGCGGCTCCACCAGAATGGTGTAAATGGGCTTGGGCCTGGGCTTGGGCTTTGGACTTTCGCGGTGTGGGCTTGGACTTGAGCCATGGAATGTCGACGTCTTGGTAGACGTAGCCGAGAAGTTTGGTGTCGAGGCAGTCTTTGACTTTGACTCGGACGAGGTTCTTGTTTTCGTCGTAGAACACGAAGCCTGCGTTTAACCAATCAGGATCGGACAGGTCACGTCGTTTACCACCAAGGGTTTTCCAAATGGACCACATTCGATCGATGTTGGAATGGTGGCCCATGAATATGGGGTCTCTTCCGGCTGAGTAAAAAGTTCCCATGTTTTCCCGGTTCGGCTGGGTGTTGCTGCCGGTCCATAAGTGGACCGGACCGTGCGGAACATTCTCCACCGGCCCTGCTCCTGGGTCCGGTTCGTCTCCGGCTCGGTATGCATTCCCGAAGAACAGACTGTTCGTACGTTGATTCACAAGGAGATGAAAAACAATTCAATAACCACGTCCAACATATATATGTATTATATTGGATAATAATATATATAGGTGTGTACGTTTTATTTTTTCTAAATGATAACTCTTCAACAAAAAATAATTCATACAAAATGATAATATATATAGTCAAAGCCGGATGTTTCGTCGATTTTGGTTAGTTCTCTTATTTTATAGTAATATTCCCAGCCCAAACTAACTACCATAATAGACAACGTAACGAATAAGGCAGAAGGGGATGAAAAAGACCTTTTCGAGATGTCGTAATCAATTAAAGATTCATATATGCAATTAATTACTAGATTTATATAAAGTGTCCTATTATACATTTACTATCTACTAGATCTTTTATTAAAACAGAAATACCAAAAAAAGAACATTTTAAAAATTTATATATCATGTTATAATTACTTGATCAACGAATTAATTAATACCAAATTTTCAAACAACCTTACTTTTTTTTTCCCTTTCAAGACATTATCTAAATTTATCAAAACGAGATTGCCCGTTTAAATATATTATTACGTACCTTGGGGTTTTAGAATTAGAGACCATTTGCCTGTACATGATAGCGTAGTTGGCAGAGACACTAGCATCGTTGGTAGTAGAGTCCAAATTAAAATCAAGGTCTATAAGCGTTGGAGGTTGGTGTGTTGAATCTCTGAGAGGATCATAAACAGAAGATGTCTTATCTGCGTATACTTGTGGAATCTGCATGCCAGGTTGAGAATCCCAATTCCAAAAAGGCAAAGCAAAAGTAGGATCACCAATCAAACTCCCCAAGATTCTCTCATGAAAGTAAAGATACCATCGGTGAAACGGGAAGAACAGCCATGAATTGTGTACTTGAAGATCAAGATCCGGAAACCCTACTTGGTGATACGCGCCGTCACAATAAGCACAGTGCACGTTAGCTTGTTGTGTAAAGCTACGTGGATCATCCGACGGCAGAGCTTTCATCAGTTCAACGGCTTTTTTGTACTTTTTTATGTACTCATTGGTTACATCTTGAGCTGCTGGTCTAACCCTAAGTGGGAGTTGAATAGAGGGAAGCTTGAAGTCTATGATGCCTGAGGGACGTGGCGGGCAACAATTGGTCGGTGTTGCACCCGAAGGAAGATCCGGCGGGCCACAGTCGTTGACGTCTGGTGGTTGGATTGGGGCGGCGAGGGCAAGGGGGTTGCCGGTGCCGAGAGTGGCGGTGGCGCCGAGAGAGCCGAGTCCGAGGAGGACGTCCCTCCTGTGCCCTAAGATGTATGGTGGTGGTAGTAGGTCTTCATGGTTATAGTTAGGGTTTGTTTTAGGGCTATTTTCTTGGTCATCATGGTTATGTTTGGCTTTGCATGATAATCTAGAAGCATGATAGTAGCGTTTTGGGAATGTATTCTTAGAGGCTTGATGATGATGATGATAGGTTTTTCTGGGCAAGATTGGACTCAGTGAATAAGATGATGATGAGATTAATGAAGAGGCCATGTTGAGAGAGGATGATTTGAGAGGATGTGTACAAATGGAAAACATCAAGGGCTTTTATAAAGAGAGATCTTTGTGAGTAGACTAGTATTCATAGAGTTTGCGTATGGATGATGAATATACAGTACAACATAAATCATAAAAATCTGACTTGAAAATTAAAAAGCCTTCAATATTGACATTTTGGTGCGGCAAATTGACGTGTGAATTGTGATGTCAATTTCTAGCTATTGATGAGTTGGAAACTTTACTTTAGATATGTATGACACACTAATTAGTGCTCATTTTCGTCGTCCTCGCATGCATAAATGAATGTAGAAATGGAAGATGTATATATTTACTTTTTGCATGCGAAGTCTACAAAACAAACAAATTAAATCAACTTAATTACCGTGATATATACACGAGAGTTATATTTGCAGTCAAGAAATCTATGTCCACTTCTAGAACTCGTTATAAATGTGAGGGATAAATGAGAATTAATGAAGTGAAAATATTTCAAACTGTAATAATTTGTTTCATGGATTCGCATTGCTCATGATGATACAGTATTTAACCTAGCTACCACCAAACATAGCTTCTTGTACGTAAATATATGCATCAATTTGATTATTTTCATTGGATCATTAAATCATTTTTTTCAACTAATTAAATTATACCACGTCCATATCAATTTTCAAATTTCAAGTAAAAATACTGATAAAAAATTATATTGTCAATGTATAAGCTAAAAAGTCCATGAAATTTTATCATACTTATATATTTGAATATTATTTGTCGAGTTAACTTGTGAGTGGAAATAACGTGTTATACAAGTACTTCTATTAGGTATATTCAATTTCAAGTGTTTATATTATATTGGGTACATTATTTATTTATTAAATGTGTAATTGAATTGCATCTTATATAACCAATGAATAATATTGCTTTAATAGTTAATACCATATATATACATATCATAATACAGCAAATATGTTCCAGTTAATGCAACATATATACATATATACTTATTTTTCTTTGAATGAGTATCGATATAGCACGATATTGAAATTACATTCATTTATGCAAATTGCAATGATTAAACTACGTAACTGTGTATAAGTAGGTCAGGGAAATAACTAATTTTGGGTCACTTTCCACCAATAGCTTCGCAAGCCAATAAATAAAGATTGNATAAATGAGGGTATGTAAAATTACTATTTTGTCTAATTATCTTTTTTATATTTGTATTAGAGTGTAGGTAAATATAGGTATATAAATAGGGGTAGATTAATAAATGTATGATAAATGAGATGATGATTTGGATGAGAAGAGGATTAGGATGAGATTGAGATGAGATTATGTGCCACACAAACACCCAAACTGGACTGTTCATCTAATTTTAGGTTGAGATTAGGATTGAAATGAGATGAGATTGAGATGGAGCATCCCCAAACAGGCCCTAAGCATGATCGATCCAACGCTTGAGAATTAAGAGGTAATATAATATGTGAACAAGATTATATATATACGAAAGAAAACCAAATCACATTCCAACGAAATATTATTCCACATGTTATATTCACAACTTTTTCCTGTTACCTGGTAATTTAAAAATGTTTCGAAAGCTATTTTGGCACAAAAATCACGTAAGTAATTAATTTTGTGAAAGTTAATTGTTTTTTTTGGCCAAAAAAAGTTAATATTGTTGATATACATAAAATTTCAACTGCAAAACACAATGGCTTTTCTATAGTTTAATTAATTGGATAATAATCAATATTCTTATAATCCACCGCCAAGCTCACGTGTTAATAATGTTATACATTGACTAAAATAGCCAATCTATCCAGATCTCTTGACAATTGACACACTGATCTACAGTAAGCTGGTTAAAGATTTAAATTGATTATAATATTATTTTAGTGTCTCTTGAAGAGTGGGATAATATTATAGATATTTGAGATATTTTATGACTTTTTAGTTGTTAGTCTTTATAAAGTAAAAGTATTATATATATATATATATATTAATATATATATATATATATTAACCTGATATGGATAGATAACATAATAAATAAAAAGTCAGACTATATTAGATAGTAAGACGAAAAATTGTAATTATGATAATTAATAAAATAACTTATTATTCTTTTAAGAAGTAGCATATATAATGAAAAAAACTGTTTGACTTTCTACTTGCTAAATATAATTCATATTTTACTTTTTATATTATTTATTTTGGCATATGATTTTGAAAATAATGATTCTTAAATAATAAAAAATTAATTAACATGATATCACCAATGATATAGATTAGAAAGAGACAGAAAGACGAGGTAACTGGGAAGGGTAGAGTTGAGGAAGATATATAGTATGAGGATGAGATTCAAACGTAAGTACCAAGTAAGATGTGGAAGTCCTCTTCCTAATTAGATCTCAATGTACGTGCTAGAAAAATATGAAATTGAAAAGGTTGACAAGCAAACTTAGTCCCTTTCATATTCATAAATTCAACTGGGTTAGGTTTACTTGTAGAAAATGTTCAATGTAGTATTTTACATGATTAAGGACTAAGGAATATGGATGTACATCTCACATGTTAATTGTTCAGAAATGCGAGGTTTAGTTGAATAATATCACACAGAATGTTGCGTGTTAACCCCAAAATGTGTATCCTTCTGTATATATGTAAAGTCAACATTTTCTGTAATTTCAAATTTGATGGCTGATTTTGTTTTTGCTTTATTTGATTGGGTCAACTTGGGGGGGTTAGATTATCTTTTAACTTAGAGGTGCTAATCAGGTTAAGGGTTGAAACTTTGATAACCAACAATTTTGAACTACACAACCCATTTATATGATGTTTCGGATTCATTATGGATTAACTCCTCAATATTAAATAACAGGATATCCAATATTGCAGTTAGTTGGGATAGTTGTAAATAGACATTAAAATAAATGTGGCTGGTGCTAAGACTGCCATAATTGTCACAACACGAAAGCAAGCACAGTTGCTTAGATTGCTTCATAAAAAGGTAAAAAACTTGTTCAGTTTAGTTGCATACTTACTGCTTGGAAGTGCAAAAAAGAAATGTCAATTTTAGAGGTAGACAAATGATATATCTCAGTATAATTTCTAACGTGTGGAATTCTAAACAAAAATGAGAACCCATTTGTCCAGGAAATAAAGACAAAAACAAATGAGAAGCTTCGTGAAGAAACTCCCCACTCACACTTGCAGTAACTTGGCCAATAATTGGCCATCCCAGATGAGAAAACCACAATCTCTTTCTCTTAACACACTTCATTCAGTGTATAAAGCTATAAGCAGCAACAAAACCATAGCAAGTCAGGCTTTAGAGAGCAAGTATAACAAGTAATTTTGGTTTTTGAAAGCAACCTAGTTCACAAAACACTATTTAGAAAGTTCAAACTCAAAATTGGGTGCCAAGTGATAATCTAACATTTTTTTCTCAAGAAATCAGACATATTATAATATATATTATTATATTTAACTCTAAATATTTTAATCCAGAGATGCAGAAGTCACCGAAATGAGTTGTGTCCAATAACAATCCTTTTCATCTACAGCCCAATTCAAACTCAAAACTTTATAATCAAGGAGCCCGGTTATCTATTACAAAAGTGGGGTTTGCCGCATGGTTTCCTTCTTACATTTCATTGATATTATCTGCAAGTGTCTATCACTTCTTATTTGATATATCCCTTACCTCTCTTATATTTTTCCCATAATATTTCCTAAAGGCTAGAAAATCTATTTGGGTTACATTAAAAAATTCCCTAATTTTAACTTCTTCAGAGGATAATGAACATTAAAAAATCAAAGCACAATAGCCACACTCAAATGGCATGGTTCAGGAACGTGAAAAATTCCCTCTCAGTTCTTCTTGTTTTTCTTTCTTCCTTTCACTTGTCTCTCTAAACTTCTAAGCCTCTGACTAATAATAGAAGAAGAGGATATCTTCTGACCCGGATGTTTGGATTGTTGTTCAACCGGCGGTGAGTTTGATTCTGTTGCCACTGATGTAGCTTGCTTTACTTCTGGAAAGAAAGAAAAGCTTGATTGTGAAGCATTTGTGGGTGCTACATCAGGTATTTCAGGAACACCTAATCTTCTCTTAACGCCGGGAATTTTAAGCACTGCACATCTCAAAAACACAGAGCAAGTTGTTGGAATATTATCTCATTGATTTATTATTATTTAAAAGGAAAAAGAAAAAATCTCGATTAACTGTAACTAGAAAGCTCACAAAGTTGAAACTTTAAATGTAAAGATAGTTGAAAAGTTAGAAAAAAATTAAACATGACCAAAATTTCAGTGTCTAAGAAACCTAGACTTAGTCTCCCTTCTTCAACAAAAAAAGTAGTTAGTTCACCAATTTGAGTCCCAAATGAAAACAAAAATTTAGGTTACCACCGCTTGATCATAATAGTGGGTAAAATATTTGACCTAAATGTGTGGACCTTGAAAACTCAAAAATGATGAGAATCTACAAAAACAATAAAGCTACTGACAGGAAACCAATGGAAGGGCTCTAACTTCAATATACCTTAAATTTAACTTCGCCTATTGAGACCATAGGGAGGTAACCAAAAGTGTAAAGGGCACTAACCCAATCTAATTACCTTAATCAATAGTTCAATCTCAGGACAACACAATCCAACTTTATGCCAACTAAAATAATGATTAAGCATGCTGAAAAATAATGTAAGTGAGAATCTGAAGTAATATTGCACATAAAGAACCTTAAAGGCCTTACCAGATCCATAACCAAGTGAAAACAAATTTGATGTAATCCAGTAACAAAATATAGCCTGCACCATTACATAAATGAACACAGGTTAAACTATATAGAGTAACGAGCAGAAGTGAAACTACTTTAGTTATGAGAAAGGGCAAATTACTCTTCCTCTTCTATCATAGATATTCAAACTACACAATCTATTTCTAAAATGTACATAAAGCCTCTTGAATCTAAAATATGACCATTCCACCCTCCAAAATATTGATTTCTTTCATTGAAAATATAACTTACTAGCAAATGTATTCTTAAAACTTTTATTTTCAATTTTATTTATTTAGGGTAAGGAAAGCATCAATTTTAATTTACTCTACATTTTTTGAAAACTGACAATTTTTACATTGGTCAAATACATATTTAATACTTCTTACAGTCGCAATAGGTGAATTTTCAAATTAGAGTAGGAAAGGGACTTTTTTGTATCTTTCAAGAGATTTAAATGAATGTAATTTACCCTAAAGCAACAGAACAGGCAAGCAGTCCTTATCAGACAAGAAATAATAAAAAATTACAAATTGCAAAAAGATGTTATAACAGTGTAAAGAGTATAATTTATAAAGTACACCATGGAAATTGGACAAAGCAAACTATCTAAAGGAACAATGAATATCAGATGATGATATCCAAAGCTTTGAAGGTATAGAAAGAGTGACTGATATGTGTCTTGCAATCAGTGACTTCCTTTTTGGAAAATCTCAATTTATACTAACACAATCACTGATCAAATTCTATTGCCTCAAAATCCGAAATAGATTCTATGGTCCATACGAAGTTGAAATCTGCAAGCTCTTTCTTTCTGTTTGGACAAAACATGTTCTCTTTTCCTATCAGCACACATGGAAGATGGAACTACTACTAGAGCACAGAAAGGTCAGAGAAAAGGGAAGTTATTCCTCCCCTCTAGCTAGGCTGGAAAAATTTACCTTTGGAAATCCCATGGTGATAGGAACTGTGAGAAAAGCAAAGATCCTAGAGATTGTTTTCATTTTGCCCGCAGCAGGATTTCCTTCCATTCCTTCAAGCATATTGCACTGAAGAATAATCAAAGAAAAACTTCCACAAAGTAGGTATGAAAATTCATGGATAACGCCACTCTTTCCCGGTTAATATTAAGAATATAAAATTTATAGTTACGCAAAAGTACCACAATAGAACAGAACATAGGATAATAAATCAAAGTGAAAAGCATAAGTTGTTTAATGGATATAAAGGTTAATCCTTTGGGACCTCGAAGTTATGCTGCAAGTTCACACAACATGATAAACAATAATACATGTATATTTTAAACAAGCTTAAAACTTATGGTTTCTATGTTACATTGTCATGTGGATAGCCTTTCATATATAGTAAATTAACAAGATAAAATTCAAAGCAGAAAAGAAAATGAGACCAAATGAATATTCAGGCAAGAAAAACAACGATGAACCTAGAAAGAGAATTGAAAAAAAAGGATGTAGAAACACATGAAGGAAATGCTCACCTCTACCGTTACTAAGAATGACAAGCCAGTCAAAAACGGCAAAATGTATAAGCTATCTGGAGTTGTGAGATCAAGAAACCAGTAGGCCCCACCAGTTTTGAACGATGGTACTTTTTCAGCCATGTTCGTTATCTAGCAAATAATGCAACAATGTAAACGAATATAGATAATATTAGCTCCTAAAACTCAAACCAGTGAACTTATTGAGAAGAATATCAAATTGAAAGACATCTTACCGCAAGGAAAAAACTGATAAAGATAGGACCTATGATAAAAAGACCCTTGATTGGTGTAAAGACACTTACGCCATGCCTGCATTATTAAAATTACAAAATATGGTAAAACAAAGGTTCCATTAAGTTTGAGACTTTGAGTTGATGCATAAAACCCCTGGTCTCAAGAGAGTCAAAGATCAGTAAATTGTAAATTCTAATATCATATTCTCAAAGTTCTTTCAAATTTTAATAATTAGTAGTTCAGTAAATTTACATAGACAACTATAAAAATCGTTTTTTTTGTTTGTTTGGTTGCCCACCCGGTATCCAGGGCTTAGCCCTGACTAATCCGGATTTGACCCGCATCGTACACCTGGTTATGGTGGGAGAGTCTCCCAACTGGGTAACTGCATTCACAAGGTCTTGAACCTGGGGACCTTGCTTAAGCGATACCAAGCCGCTTACCACTTGGATAAACCCCTTGTTGGTTAGAAAAATAGTTTTTGAATCTCAAACCCTTGTGCATGGCATGAGTCTCTATTCCATTGAAACGTCATGGCATTGTTACATTGCATTCTGTAGAGACAAGAGCATGAAGCCAGTCCAAACAAATATTAAGAAACAAAACTGACAGTTTCTTGACTTCAGCTATGGCAACCACCACAAAATTTGCTCTGTCAATACATTATATCACCTAGTGCCAATTACATCAGATATCATGGTTCAAACATGGATATTTTTGCAATCATCGCATTAAATCACAACAAAGATATTGCCAAATATATCCCTTACAAGAAAACCAGAAAACTACTAACTCTTTGAATAGCTTCCTCATCTTCATCTGACCTTCAGCAACCACCTCAGGACCCATACCCTATAAAATGAGTGTTGTGTCTGAGAAAACATTTTATAGCATTTAAGATCTCTGAAAATACAAATATATGAATAAGGGAAAATTTGCAACTTGATAATGATCAAAATTTAGAAAAATATACTGTACGGTACTACCAAAGAGGCATCATATTTTAGATCAGCGCCAATTGTGCACTGTATTTCCTCCAGGTTCAAGACTATATTTCTCTGGACATTGAATGACCACATATTTCATAGAGCTACAGACATGGGTTAAGCAAATTTAATTTGGAACCCCAGCTAGTCAGTGACACCAGATTAAATGTTTAACAGGCAAACTACCTAGATCATTATTTGTTAAGACAAAATGCTGGAAGAAGCTAAAACTTTCAGATATATGGTCAAAGACTCACAGCAATAAAACCACTCCTGATACAAAAGCATTAATACTTGGATAACTGTGTCAATAGCATTGGATTAACTATTACCAGTTACCCTTTTAATAAAAACTATTATATATATATATAAATAAAAATAAATTACTTTCTGAAATATAGCACAATTACCTTATCTTGCATCTGTTGATTAATTTCCTCCAACTGAGGCCTTATTAGCTGAACACATGAAACAGTGAAATTAGTCTCAAGATATATCAAAATGCAGAAAAGACTATTATCAATATAACCATGCAAAAACGCTAAAGAGACTTTATCCTCTAACCCTTGTTTGGGAAATCTTAATTTAATGAAGGGAAATGGAATAAAGAGGAGAAAGCAGATGGAACAGGGGATGTAATTGTCATTCCTTTTCTTAAATTGTACAAGAAACAGAGATAAAGTTGGAAGCAGCCCAAAAACATACGGTAAACTTAGAGGTAGCCTTAAGTTGATTGAGTGTGAGTGGAAGTGTTGCACCTCGAATCAAGAGAGTTGTTAGAGCAATGGCTGCCCACCTGAAATAAACAAGCAGTACAGTGAAAAGTTTCCTTCCAAATTTTTAGTGCACCAAATTTTTAATGGAATATAAAAAAAGAAAAATCTTAAAATTCAGAAAATGGATCATGTGCTGCAATATAAATGAGTAAAATAACAATCTTGCTAGCGTAGATTTGAATTAAACAGTCAACTGTCATAAAAATTATCACTAGCTTAAGATTCAAATTCAGAAATATTATCCAAGATAGGATTCCATCTAAGTTATGTTTTTATCATGCTGGAATGGCAGATCCCATATTATACTTCAGAGAATCTTTAATTAGTACCCCATTAATAAGAGTATTCTTCAGGCAGATAGATTATCATAAAACTTAGTATTTGCATAAACAAAGTGATAGTTCAAACCAACAATCTCTAGAAGCAAAATAGAAGAATTTCCATTTGAGATAATGCCCAATGATGTTTGGAATTCCTTATTCATGTAGATTGGTATAAGATAATCAATGACTTCCCAGATCTTTTCTTCACAAATTATCTTTTCATGGCATTCCTAGGTTGATTTATGTCCATCCTTCATTCTGTACAGTTCAAGACCTTAATATTATTCAATCTATCTTTTTCAAGGTATTGGGGTAACTTAAGTACAACTGTAAGGACTCACCAGTTTAAACCAGTATAGACATGGACGGCATCTATCAAGTACTGCAAAGCTTTAACAGGCAAAAATGATTCAGCAGCAGCAATTGCAACTTCATTGACTACAGGAGCCTGGGAAGCAACAGCCTCCATGGTTGTGTCAGACAGGACATTTGCTACATCACTAATTATCTCAGTATTACTCGAAGTTTGATTGACTTCTGTTGACATATTTCGGCAAAAAGAATATCCAGCCCTTGTGAAAAGGAAGCTGTTTGAACATATTCCGTGTCGAGAAAAGTCAGCAAAACTTGCTGATCTGTTTATATATCTTCCAAATGACCTTTTTTGAAGGAAACTACCAACTTCTGCAGCAGATAATTTTTCATCGGGGCAGTCACGTTTGTGATCATCACTGTGGAAAACGTAACTAAAAGATGGCTGGCACTTTCTATCTATAAGTTTCCCTTTTATGAAGAGACAGCGCCTGTAAGCCATTGATAGTTGTTGCCAGCTCTATAAAAGAGTATCAAGCAATCGAATTAGAAGTACAACCTAGGAAGCTCATACCAACTTCAGGGAATAAAATAAGAAGAAAAAAAGACTACTGATTATCAAAGATACTTTTCCAAAAACTGACCTATAGTTTATCTATGATACATAATACGTAAGGTTTACAAAAAATCTGACAGGACCATTAAAATGTCACATAAACAGAATGTAATAGGCTAATAGCCCATGCGATGCATTGTTATGTTGTAACTCTGATGTAGCCACATGTGCAATTAAACACAGTTGTTAGTTGCGACTGAAAGAGTAGTATCAAAAGTTAATTGCAGGCTTGACTTGCAAAAGAAGTGGTTAATAGCAGCCATTTTACAAAGATATATCAACAGCCAGGAGTCACCAGTCCAACTATAAGGGTAAAACTCAAAAATCTTTGAAGGTATTCTTTTTCAATCGACTAATTCAGAAAGCACAATCATTACATGGGGAGAAAGAAAGTCTCAATATCATGATCTGAGCAGATGAAAAAATAAACGAGCAATTCTTCCAAGGTTCTCACCCTGTTTTCACGCCAAATCACCCCCAATTTAAATATCCAACTCTAACAGAATGACAACCCCTACCTAGGTAGATAAACCCAGAAGAAGCTCAACTGAGACCTTACCGCAAGAATGCGATCAACCTCAGCGCAAATCCTGAGACGGATGAATAGAGTAAAATATGAGAAAGGGAAATAAGCTAAAATAAAAAAAAAAATGTGAAAAAGCAGCAAGTATTGGCTGAAGAAGATGGAGAAGAAATCATGAAGCAAGTAAGTAGTAAGTAGTAAACACCTGTGAGTCTGAATGGCTCTGATTCTGCAAACCAAGGTTGGCGGAATAGATGGCCAGTACAAGGCGCACAAGGCGGAGGAAGAGAATGTCACTGAAAATTCAAGCCTAAGCGAGTCTGGGCCGATCTGAGGCCCAAATAATTTCTTGGACTGGACTCGTATGGTTCCTCTTTTGGGCCTGAACCTTAACAGGTGTGTTGATTTAGTGGCAAAACTCTCTCAAAGTCAAAGGGGACCTACCTGTGTTTTGGACATGCAATCCGTTAGATTTGAATGCAGTTTTGCATGTGTATTGCACATTCTTACTAAAATATTTAATTTTCTCTAACTTTTAGTTAAAACAAAAATTAAATATAATCTAAATTTCGAAAAATACCTCTAAAATTTAAAAAATTTGATAGGTGTTTTTCAAAATTCAGATTGTATTTGATTTTTATTTTGACCAAAAGTTAGAGAAAATTGAATTTTAGTGAGATATGTTAGATGCATGTGCGAAATTCTATCTAAATCTAATGAAAAATTGTTCATCGTACCAAAGTGTTAATGGTAAATACTTCAAGATACCAAAGTGGAATGGGGTCAAACTATAAAATACTAATTTATCTAAAAAAATATTATTGCAAACTTAGGAGATAATATATTTTGAATTCATGGGGTGGCTCGAATTTCAAAACAATTTTTGCTTATATTATTTGATTTGTGTCATTGCAACTATCTAATACGTGGCCTTATTTGGTTATTGATCCTGATTTTCTTCAATTTTCCCCATGCCCATATATTCATTTGAAAATAGTTTTGGCGTTTCTTATAGATATGAAAAATATTATAATTTTTTTTTACTTATAATTATTGTAATTATATAATTAATTATATTTAATATTTTTTAAAAAAAATAATTTATTTTTTGAAAAATTATATATTAAATAAAAAATAACTTGAAGAAATGTATACAAAAAATATATGAAATAACTTTGAAGTCATTATTTCTTTAAGAAAAAAAATGGGCAAGTTACCCCCAACCTGTTTAATTACGTTTTAAATGAGCTTTTTTTTAATCCAGGCGAGCCTAATGTGCCCACAAATTTTGACTCGATTTGACAATATTAATTACATTTTAAACAATAAATTCAAAGGTCTTCTTAACATTTTATGAGTTTATCATCAATGAAGTCATTCATAGTTTCATACCGTACATGCATATATTTAACACGGCTGAATATTCAAATTAGTCATTTGATGTTAGATTTTATTTTAGTGATTTATATTTTAGTTGTTTCGATTTAATGAATCCCATACATTTAACAGATGATATAAATTGATCCTGAAAAGTGAAATCTATTTTCGTTAACAACTTTCATTAAATGCTTAGTTGTCACGTTGATTTGAAAAAAAAAGATGTTAGATGTTAACAGCTACTTAGCTAGAGAAATCTGAGGTGACCTGCTACATGTTTTCCCTCCCTCTGCCTCTTGTAATTTTATTTAAGATAATGATAATTTGGACAAAAAGTTAATATTGATAACTATTCTTAATTTCTTATACTTACCAACACGTACGTAAAAGAAATGAAGGATGCCTAGTAATACTTGTGATGGTCACAGCAAATTAAACTCATGGCAAGGCTATTATCTTTAGCGAGCAAGTATAATCCTTGCAGGATACAAAAGATGCAAATTTCCCTCCTTCTCGTTTTCCTTTATTGCTTATAATTTCTCTTATTCTTCTGATAAGGATCTAATATTTTCTTAACGGCGCCGTGAACTTTGGGCACTGCAAATCAAATAAAAAATCAGAGAGGAAGCTGCAAGGGATCTCACGTTAATGCATTATATTTTAAAACTTGCAGGTTCTTTAGAAAAAAATACTCAATTAACTGTTCAAATAAAGATGTTTATAAAATGGAAACTTGAAATGCACAGATAAATTATAGGAAAATGTATTTTCAGGAAATGTGATTCAATGAACTCTATATATGCTTAGTAAAATAACGAAGATCCAGCATGGCCCAAGTTGATGTTTCGGTTCTACGAAAAAAAAAAGAAAGAAATTGATTTATGGAAAAATGTAAATTGTAATATTGCTCAATGCTTGTATTGCAAAATATTGCTTCACGCTGATAAATTGTAAAGTCCCTAAAGTAATAAAGGACTTACCAAGTCTAATGCACCCGAGTGAAAACAAAGATGACGTAATCCAGTAACAATATACTGCCTGCATATAATTACACAAATGAAAACAAAACGCAAAAATAAAGTTAGTAACAAAATCTTAAAACCAAACTAAAAAAATGTATATGACTAATTATAAGAAAGAAATAATATATATAATTAAAAATTAAAAATTAAAAATTAAGAACTTATTTACCATTTTGTAAGTGTAAATAGTAAATTTTATAACAAATATGTACAAACTAAAAAGAAAACTTCAAATTAATTTTTTCGTTACTGTATACGTTTGAAACATTGTTGGATGATGATATTCAAAGGAATAGGGTAGAGAAAGAGCGACTAACTATTTTTTTTCTGGGAGNTACGTTTGAAACATTGTTGGATGATGATATTCAAAGGTATAGGGTAGAGAAAGAGCGACTAACTATTTTTTTTTCTGGGAGAATAATAACTTCCGCATTAATCAATGACTTTTTTTCTGAGAAAATAATAATTAAATACTAACACAAATAAAATAATTCTAATGAGCAGTTTACCTTTGGAATTGGAAATATAAGTTCCGTGGTCGTCATGGTAAAACCAGTGAACACAATGGCAAGAGACACACGAAGAAATAGACCGAATTCATCAAGATAATCGTGCTGACGAAGAGCAATGGGAGAAAAAAGAACAAAACACACAAAAAAAAAAGGGGAAAATCATTATGGTAGCCTGGTAGGTATGGAAACAATAGATAAAGCTATAAAGAATATAAAATTCATAATAAGTAACCAAACCCAAATAAAACAGAGAATGATTAAGCTAATCAATCTCAGTGATATTTTAATGCCAGAGATCGATGTCAAAGAAAATTGAGGTCTTCCCTTTTTTTTTTCTAATCTTTTCTTTTTATTTTAATGAAAATAAGTTAATCCTGCTAGATCTTGAGTTTATACTGCAAGTTAACACACAACATGATAATTTATATTGATAAAAGCACGCATATATGTGTGATTGTTTTTCACATGCATTTAAATTTTGCTGTCACTGTGTTTACATTGACTTGTAAACCGCCTCTTATATATTGTGTAAATTAAGAAGCTAGAATTCTAGGCAGGAAAGAAAATGAGATCAAATTACATTTAAGCAAGTAAAATTAAAGAAGATCACAAGTCTAGCAAGAAAGACATACAATAGAAATAAATTTTTGGCGGACAAGTAATTTCCATAATGGAAAAGCTCACCTTTTTCTCTTTGGCTACCAATAACATTCCATACAAAAGTGGCAAATTGAATGGGTTATCTGGAGTTGTGAGATCAACGAACCAGTAGGCTCCACCATTTGTGAATGATGGGACTTTTTTAGCCATTTGTAATATCTGGCAAATAGTGTAACCTATTACTATGGCTGAAAAATAAATAAGGCGAAAATAATTCCGGTACTCCTAAATTAGTTGCACTTTTATTTTTTTTTTTCGTCAATTGTTTCATTGATTTTTTATATTTGAGTCAATTGTACTCCTTAACTCCGTTAATAGAAAACACTGATGTGTCAACTGACTTAGTTGGTGGCTGTTAATATGGCATGTGGAAGAAAACATGAAAATTTGTCTCATTTGAACCTTCACGTGTCAGATTAGTACGTTTGCCTCCACGAGTAATGTCAGTAATTATTAATTGAATCAGCTGATACATCAGTATTTTCTGTTAGTTTTATTAATAAAGTTAGAGGGTGCGATATAATTGACTCGAATTTTCTGTTACTTTTTTACATTTGAGTCAATTGTACTCCCTAACTCCATTAATGAAACTAACGGAAAATACTAATGTGTCAGCTGACTTAGATGATGGTAACTGACATTGCTCATGGAAGAAAATGTTTGCCTCCACGAGTCATGTCAGTAACCATTAACTGAGTCAACTGATACATCAATATTTTCTATTAGTTTCATTAACGGAGTTAGATGATGAGATATAATTGTCTTAAATATAAAAAATTAATGATACAATTGAAACTTATATGATAATTTTGAAGTAGCCGGTACTTTAATTAATAATAGTAGGGGCTTTGCGTGCCCGTTTTGTAAAATAAAGTAGGGACTAAATTATTGACTCAGTAAAAAAGGAAGGACTAAATAATAAGTTTCTTCTTATTTTAATTACATGTAATATTTTTATCTTAGTATAAGTGAGATAATGACCAGAAGGCTCCTCCTACTTATAATATAGTATAGATGCATATATTGGTCCATCCATCAATCTCAAATAAACTACATACTGCCAAGCTGGACTTAGATTCTTACCACCGCTGTAAAACTGAGATAAAAGGCAGTACCAATGATGGTCCGCTTCCACATCGACCTGAAACTTTCACAAATCACAAGCACTGCCTAAATATATACAAATGTAACTATTTTGGCCAATATATAATATATAATATATA
>QANZ01020566.1:32861-43949 GCA_003254925.1 Chamaecrista fasciculata | reverse complement strand
GGGCACGCCAATATGCATGTAACGTTTGAATTGATTTAAAGTTGAAAATTATATTAAATTTTTATATTGATAAAAGAGTAAGTTTGGGACCAATTTGAGAAATTACAAAATATTTAGGACCAATTTGAAATTACCTCATATAGGGGAGAGTGAGTGGGAGAGAGTGGGTGATTTTTGTTTTCTTTTTTAATTTTTTAATTCACTATTTTTGACCAACCATAAGGAGTGGAGCCATATAATATAGTATAGATATATAATTTTTATAAACAAAGGTTAAAACTATATTTCCTCCCCCCAAAGTTTATAATTTATTTTAAAACACTCCCTATAACTTATATTCTTACTACTTTACTATTTCTCTTTCATTTTAATCCCTCCTATATTATTCATACTCATAAATTATTACTAGTTATATTATTAAAACTTTCTAAATCTTTCATTTTAGTCCCTTATAACACTCGGGTATTACAGGCTCCACCATTTGTGAATGATGGGACTTTGTCAGTCATTTGGTATATCTAAGCAAATAATGTAACTATTACTATAACTGGAAATTAAATAAGTAAAATGGTCCATCAAACTCAAATAAACTACTGCCAAGCTTGCCTTAGATTCTTACCGCCACGGTAAAAGTGATAAAAAAGGCGACAGTAATGATGGGCCGCTTCCACTTCAAACTGAAACTTTCAAAAGCACTACCAATATATATATAATATGTGTGTACGTGTATATATATATATATATCCATCAAAGCCAGACTTGTACACATGGCCTGAGACTCTCTGTCCACTCCAACATGTTACATTCCACTTTCAAGAGACCAGAATATAATGCTAGTCAAACAAAGAAATTTGACTGTTTGTTCATTTCAGCTACGACTATCACGGCAAATATTGCTCCAACAATAAATATTACATATCAGCTAATGGCTAATGCAAATCAGATCAGATCATTTGGTTCAAACATGAACATTAGCAACCGTGAAATGCAATTAACAATATATATATAATGCCTTACAGGAAAACTCGAAAACCCACTTAGGCACTTACGTGTCGTGCTGTGTCTTTGAAAACAGCTTATTTCTGCTATAAAGAGAAAACAGCTTATTGCGTGCCTTCACCAACAGCCGCATTAGCCTAATTAGCAATGAAATTTGTTTCCGAGTAAATATTAAATAGCATCAAATACATGTTTCCAACAACTTATATATAAAGATTGGATAAGGGAAGGCTCACAACATATCCTAGAAATGTTAACATTTAGAGAAAAATATTTTTTAAGTCTCTCAAACAAGCGTTAATGATATAATACGGGTTGATATCTATTGTCATGGTGCTTTCCAGTAGGTTCTTGAGTGCATTGAAATTGAAATTCAGTAACCGGCCACAAATTTTATTGAGCAGCATATATATAGACTGTTAAAGTGAATTCAACCTAGAATCCCAAAGTTTACTTTTACCAAGGCCAAGACAAAGAACAGCCAAGTGGGTCAGTTCTTTGATGAGGGCAAAAGAAAGAATTTGAAATAAGGGGAAGTAATTCCTTATCTAAAAAATTCTGCATCAAAAAGAAAACAAGAAGGTTATTACAAGAAGCTAAGCAGAACTTACGTAATACTTATAGGTCCATGGAAGTGTTGCGCATCTAATCAAGACTGTCGTTAGTGCAATGGTTGCCCACCTGAGATAAATCATAAATTAAACAAGGTATATATATGGTAAAACGTTTCTCTTGAAAATATTTGCAATTAAAGTATTGGAGTAAGATATAATATATTTAATTAAGTTGAGAAAGTGACCAGTTCAAACCGGTGTAGGAATGCACAGTATCTAACAAGCACTGGAAAAATGCAAGTGGATATTGAGCAGCAGTAATTATTTGATCACTCATTCCCTCACTGCTTTCTGTTGACATATTTCTGCAAAAAGAATATCCAGCAACGACACTAGTACTTGATTTTGAACAACATATCATTCCGCCTCTATTACTAAATGGCCTTCTTTTGGAAGCAAGTGACGCCTAAATTCCTCTGCAACAGGTAATTTTCCACCATCTGAGCATTCACTTTTGCGTTCTTCACTATGGAATACATAGCTACTCAAACTTGGACGGTTCTTAATCCCATCCATCATTTTTCCTCTAATCAAGAGACAACGTCTGTAAGCCATCCGCGCTAATTAAACTCGATCTACAATCTACATATCAATTTCAGAGTAAAAACAGAGTACTTAACAAAAGTAAAATATCAGGGTACGCTATATTCAATCTTTTTGGGCGAATTGAAAATCAGACATAGCAATGACATGTGTAGTTAATTCACAAATGTGGCTGGAAAACATACATTATCATATATCAACAACGACGGATAAGCGACCAGTCCAATTGTATATGTTAGGTTAAAATGTAGAATCCGTAAACATATTCACTTTCAATCGATCAATTAATGCAGCAATTCAGAATGTAGCGTCGATATAACTAGCAGTACCTGGATGGATAAATCCTGAAGAAGCGCTTCTAGAGAGTACAGTCCTCACAGCAAATCCTGAATGAGGAAGCACGCAAGAATTGGAATCAATTGACAATATGGCTGAATTCTATAAAATGGTAGTGAAAATATTAAAGAGTAAAAAAGAAGAAGAGAAAGATAAATAATAACTATAATTTTGAGGTATTGAATCTTCACCGTCCATAAATCACAATTTATATATTTCAAAATATCTATAATTTAGCATATTCACTCCCGCAAGAATTGGTTCTTTTTCTTTTAGAACAAGTAATGAGTCTTGTTATCGTGGCCAAAAATAATAGCAAGTCATGTTATCTGATTCATATGTTAAAGACTTAAAGTTATTTTTAATTATGCAATTTTTAGTTAAAAATTTTGCAGTTTTAGTTATAAAAATTTCATATTCTTCCTTGTACTGCTCAATCATATTTGTTTAGAGGGTTCGATAAGATCGATTCGTTTTAAAGAAATTGACTAATTCAGAAAATTTCCTATTTTTTCCCCCACAAATAACTTATTCTTACTACTTACGTGAGCGTTCTCAATGGTCACTCTGCATTACTGCAATCTGCATACACACATGTGGAAAAAAAAAGTTTGTAACAAACTAACAACTAATTTACAAAAGGTTTTAACAATTAGTAAGTTTTTTTTTTTATAAAAAAAAGTTGGTAAGAAGAAATGCATTCCTTCATATTCTTTCTTGTTTTTTTGAGTTTATTCTTTGAATATGTCAATTTTTTATAAACTATTTGAAAACTATTATAAATACATAATTTTTTTAAAAAAATATATACTAAAAATTTTAATTGGAAACATAAATTGAACAACTATATTTCGTCAAGGGTTAAATAGGAAATATTTAGATTGAAGATTAAAAAAAAAAAAAAAAGAAGGAATTGAAGGAGAAAGGCTGTAGACCTCTTTCTCTTGTGTGAAAAGTTGATGATTGAAAGAAAAGAGAATATAGTTGTTGACACTAACGGTTTACTTGCTGCCAATTTTATTAATGATGTTCTTGATTTCTCTACACACCATTATGCTCCTCTTATTGATATGTGCAGATCTGTTCTCGCTTCACTCACTGATTTCAAGATCGTCCATGTTCTTAGAGAAGGGAATTAAGTTGCTGACCGCTTAGCAGAGTTTGCAGGCCAGAAGAAAGTTGATCTTACTATCTTTGATGCTTTATCCTCTTTTGTTAATATTATCTTTATGTCTAATGTTTTGGGTAATGTTTACCCACGTAGATTAGGAGTTGGTTGATGTATTCTGGACCTTTTTTGTCTTAATATAATTCCTTTCTTATGAAAACAAAAAAGAAAAGAAAAGAGAATAGATAATTAAAAATCAATCCTTTATTTTTCTCACCTCTTCACAAATTTCAAATATAGTTGTTTTTAAAAACAAAGAAAATAATAGGAAGAGAATAATCTATCCTCCCCTTATATTTTCTTCCAATAATTTAAATAAACCCTTACTTGCTTCAAAGGTTAAGGTAGATCAGGATAGAATAATTGCAATGATGATTTAAATGAAAGATGCTCTATGAATATAGATAATTGAGAAATTAAGGTCTCTTGTGTGTGTGCATACTTTTGAGTTAAAGGTTTGTAGGATATTTATAGGCTTGGGATTTGAGATGTATTTCTTAAATTAGTGAAACCACGATTCTTCGAAGATATTTGGAAGGGTTGATTATAAATAGTTGGTGTTAGGGTAGTTTAAATTGAGCCATTTTATTTTTTTTATTTATAAAAAAATTAAATATTATCTTAATCATTACTATTATTCAAATTAATAATTAAAGTTATAATTAGTAATTTATATGATTGAACTGTTTAATATTTAACCTATTAACTAATTATCAACACTTTTTACATGTTTCGCTATCTTTTCATAATTCATATGGTTAAAGACTTAAAGTAGTTAGAGGCTTGTGCGTTTTCACTTTCCATCAAAGTTTCATGATTCTTCACCTTTTGTTTTTTCTTTTTTCACTAGCAAATAGAAAGGCAGAAAGCATAACAAGTCGGTTAAGTCATGAATATGCTATCTAAAATCCTTGAGTTTTAAATTGGGCGTACGAAATATTTACAAATTTTAAAAGTTAATAAATGTATTCTCTCAACTTTTAAATAAATTGATTGACAACGCTTAAACTTTTTTTTAAAATGCTGTGAACTTTCACTCTGTTTTCTATCTATACAACAAGAAGAAAGGAAAATGGTTCTTAGGAGACGGTCCTCGAATTTAAACTGATGACACAAATTTGTTTCTTCTAAATCCTAAAATCTTGTTTAAATGGGTTTCTGTTAAATTGGTAAGAGGCCTCCAATTAGTCAAATTAAGAAAGCAAAATAGAATAATAAGATAAAATATATATGCATCATCTAATTTCAAGCGACTCTATGTATCACTTAAACTGAACAATTAATCATAATTTTTTGTTTCTAATTCATCTATATCTATTCATCTTCTTGTTATACATCTCTCTCACTTGTTATGGTCACTTTTTGTTTTAATTAACACTTGTTATGGTCACCTGCACAGCACTAAAACGGAAAATCAGTGTCAAAACTCAAAAGAGCCATCTCTATCTTTTTTCCAGCTGGGTCTTTTTCGTGTAATTGCTTCCCCTCCAAGGTATATCACTCTGAAGTCTGACCTGAAAAGCCCTCTCGTGCTACTTGTTTTTTTTATTTATTTATTCTCCTAGTTGGAATTAGATGCGGTATTTGCAAAGAGATGATCTCTGTGTTATATTTAAATAATGCCTTTATAATTTATGTATATATATCCATGTGGGTCTTTCTCTTTTGAGTTGACCCCCCTGTGTGTATGTCTGTGTGTGCAAATACTCAATTTTCATTCGTGGGTTTGGAGCTATGGCTTCCACGCTGTTATTGGCAGTGGTCTTCGTCCTCGATCTGGTCGCTTTTTCTCTTGCTGTTGCTGCAGAGCAGAGAAGAACTTCTGTGAGTTTCTCTCTCTTCACTTTCCCTCTCTTCCCTTAGAAATTGCCTTCGCTATCATGTTTTCTTTTCTTTCTTCGTCTTGGGTTTTTCTGTTCAAGTTAAAAGAAAAGGATTCTGGATGACCGATTGAGAAATTTGGGGTTTCTGGTTGTGATTTCCTTAGATTGGTTATAATGCTATTTGGGAAGATTTTTGTAGGGTTTAGTGCATAAAACACCATTTATATGTAGTGCTTGTTGAGTTTGCTCCCTGTTTATTCTTAGATTTGCTTCGCATCCTATAGAATAAGGAGGGTATGGTCAGATTTGCTTCACTATTTTTTTTTCCTGTTAGAATCCCGCAGGATTATAGATTCTGTTTTGACTTGGGCCAAGAAAAAAAAAAAAGAAGCGATACATTCTGTTTTCACTGTTTTAACAAGAGCATGTAGCTTGCATAATAATGCATAAGAAGATACCTGGACGACAATTTTCTACATGGTTTACCGAGTGGTTAAGAAGGGGAAGAAAAAGGAACAAATCATGTTAACATTCATGGAAAAGTTGACAATGAGCTTAGATTTACAAATCTCAGCCCGCACTGGTTCAAATAATTCAGTGTTTATGGTCTTAACTCCCGGTTTTCTCTTACATTTAATCACGGAAAGGATTAACCAGTGTCCAGAGGAGACAAACAAAACCTGATCGACAGTCTTTTTTAAGTGAAAATTCTAGGGGAAAAAAAGCCTATTTTGGTCCTAAAAAAATGGACCTATGTCTAGTTCGTCCGTTATAGATTTTTATTCTCATTTTGGTCCCTCGTGATTCAAAATCTATCCATATTAAGGGTTCCATTGTCGAACTGCCAATTTTGATAACAAATCTAGTTACATGGCATCGTTAAGTTCTCAGAAGATTTGTTGGCAAAGTTAGCAATCCAGCGACAGATGGATGGGTGGATTTTAGTTGCGAGGGACTAAAACTAGAATAAAAAAAAAGTTAGGAACCAATTTGAGACTTAGTTCATTTGTAGAGGACCTGAAGTGTTGATATTGAAATGAAGCCTAAAATCATACATCATAAGGTTTTTAACTCAATTACTCTAATAATTAACCAGATGCTTAGGCTTGGAGGCAGAGAGATCTTGGCCAGTTTTTGTCCAATTTACTTATTCAATCAATAGCAGACATGTGATGAACTTTTTTCACATTGTTTTACACTTTTACCTTATCTCTTCATGTCTAAACTCCATCCTTTTGACAAAAGAGGTGAGAGTGAAAGGAGGTGATTTCAACATCAAGTGTTGTTTCTTCATCAAGTCAATTTTCCTTTCTCTACTTACCCAGCCAAAGTTCATTCTCCTTATTACTGTGATAGTATCGTATCGTGTGAACCATAAGCTTTATTAATGCGATTTCTTATTGTATAAATTGTATTGCCTTCTTTTCTTTCTTATGACAGTTCAAAATAGGCCAAGAGGGAAATCAAAACTACTGCCTCTATGATTCTGACATTGCAACCGGCCTAGGTGTGGGGTCCTTTTTCATTCTAGTAGCCAGTCAAGCGATCATAATGGTGGTCACTAGATGCTTGTGCTGTGGGAAAGCTATGATACCCAGCAGTTCCAGATCATGGGCAATTTGCTTATTCATCACCAGTTGGTATGTTGCTTAAATCTCATTAATTGAAATCATAAATTTATGCTCTAAATTGATCTTTTGTTGATTTCACTGAATCACAGCTTGACAAACCAACTTCACTGCCACTTCTGACTTTGTCTGAGAATATGTATTTGCTCTTTATCTTTAAGAATGTCCTTCTAACACCAGTGCATTTAGAATATTGGTTTGAGTTATTATCACATTTTAGAAATTAGAAAAAGAATCAGAAATAAAATTATGAGTTTAGAGTACATATACAAACACCTGTCTTAGGTTTGTCAGTGTGTTAGATACGTTGGTATTATAATTACAACATGTGTTCAACACACAAAGATGAGATCTTGGAAGTTCTTTCTTAATATTTCCTTTTGTACATAAATAACTTGATTTAGTAGATACTTTTCCTTTGTACATAGTAAAATACTTCGAATATTCGATAACACCTGGTATTTTCCATGAAGTATACTTTTTTTAAAAAAAAATGTAAATCTTAAGACTCAGGTATATATGCAACCATGATTTAGAAAACCAGATCAGACCAATTGGTTCAACCTGTTGGACTAGGAACTGGTATCTAGTCCGGTCCGGAGGAAGCAGAGAACCGCTTGAAACAAAAACTGGTAGAATCAGTGTGAACCAGCCAGGTTGAGAATGTACTAGTTTTTTCCAACAAGTTTTATGTAACATTATGTACAATTTGTTTCTTCTTCCTTTTGAAGTTTGACATGTCAGTGAGTATATATGTCCTTACTTTGCAGCTCCTGGTTCTTATCTCTGCTATTTTTGCTTTATGAATGGCTTAGGGTGACCTTCATTATTGCTGCATCGTGCTTGCTGGCGGGTTCTGCGAAGAATGCTCACCACACCAAGGTTCGGACTTCATTGACAGTAATCCCTCAATGTCAGACACTGAGAAAGGGTGTGTTTGGTGCTGGAGCTGCTTTTATTGTGTTTACAGGCGTGGCCTCTGAGCTTTATTATGTTTATCATTCAAAGGCTAACTCAGGAGGACCATCTCCCTACGTTAGGGACACTGGTGTCACAATGTCTAATTTGTAGCTGAACCTTTAGGATTTGGGAAAAACAGTACTCATTTGAAGTTGGTTGTTGTGGATGTCAAAACCTTCTTTCTTTGTTAATTACTTGTGAAAGTAGAGTACTTCCATTGTTCCATGTATATATATATTGTTTCTATGTTCTATTTATGCATAAACAGTATTGAGAAATTTTTGGATGAAACTAGTCATGTGTCATCAAAGACTGACGGTGGAAAATTTTAATAAAAAGCTTGACGTGTTGGGGGAAGCGTAACTACAAAAATAAATAAAGAGAAGAGTAAGAGNAAAATGAAACCTTTGTCATAGTTATGGGACCAAAATTGCAACAAAAAAAGTTATGGGACCAAAATGAAACCTTTGTCATAGTTTTGGGACCAAAAGTGCACTTAAGCCTACAAAATATTTAACATGGTTCAGTGATCTAAGATCTACTATCACAGTATTACTGGATAATTTTAATATATCTATCTGCAGTTTTTGCATGAAAAAAGTTACAAATATTCCTCAATATAAAATTTTTGCACGATAAACTTTAATCAATACAATTTTTGAGCGAAAAATTGTAAATTATCTCTCCCACTCCCAATCACTTGAGCTTTATTACAGCTTTTGTATTTTCAGTAATCCAAAGAGGCCTCACGGCCAAGACCTCTTACAGCTTTTTGCTAGTACGTTAATAGTGTCTCGTTGTGGAATTCAATTATCTCTCGCCTGTTTATTAATTTATATATCATCTTTTTTTTTTGCCTGAATATGTCATATTATCACCACTTTATGATTTAATTAAGTGATAAAAACACTTTTTGGTTCTCAAATTGTTAATTTTATCTCCATTCTTTTTTTTTTGCGATCAATTTTATTTTTAATGTTTCATATTTTGATTAATTTTTTTTATTTCAATCAAATATTAACAATGTATTTTACGTGGTTAATGACATATAATATAAAATTTATCGAAAAAAATTTGAATTTAAATTCAGATTAAAAAATAGAATACAATTTATTGTTAATTTATTGAAAGAAATTGATTTAAAGACAAAAAAATTGACCAAAATATAAATTATTAAGTACAAAATTAACCCCCAAAAAAGATAAAGGCGAAATTTATAGTTGATGTAGAGTTGAGGTATCAAACCAATGTTTTTGCCTAATAAAATTTATCCGACCACCTTATTTAAAAGATTTACTCAAACAAATTAAGCCTTCTCTTGCTAGGAATTCTAAGTGATGTAAGATTTTTGAGGACTTATCCCAAGATGAAGAACACTTGACAAGAGGAATCTTGTTTTGATATTAATGTGCAGTGTTAGGTGTTCATTTTAGAAACAATTCAAAACATGGTTTAAAATTAAGATTAAAAACCAAAATACATTATAGTATGACTTTGATGAGTAGATTTATTGTAGTGTAGGATAGTGAGGACCCTCCTAGAGTAAATTCTTCAAGCAATAATAATATTAAGAAGAGAGAATGGGGCTAGAATCTAGATTTTGAGAGACAAATGAAGCCTCCTATCACCGCCCTTCCTTTCTTTGCCGCTGAGAAGGATGGTCCATCTTGCTAGTTATGTAATAAGTCCACTCACTCCTTTATTTCTCTCACTCACAAGCTCAATCATTCACTTAGTTTGTCAAAAAATCAAACTCAAGGAGAAATTATCCCATAATTTGAGTTTGTCAAAAATAAGTATACAAAGTTATTTGTAAATAAATATAAATGAAACATATCAAATTGATGTGAGTTTATTAAAATGAAAATTTATAACTTATCTCTATAGATAAGATTTTTTTTCATTTCCAGAATTTTATTCTCATTACAAGACTTCTTCACTCGAACAAAACGACAATATAGATAAAAGAAAGACGTATCGTTATATATATATATAGGCAAAAATGTTATATTCGTCCTTAAATTTTACATAAATTGTCAATTTCGTCTCTAATTTTTGTTGTTGTCAATTTCGTTCTTAATATTTTACATTTTAGTCAATTTTATCATTTGTTCTTACTTTAATCAAATATTAACGACATAATCTATTTGGTTAATAATATATAATGCAAAATTAATAGAACAAGAAATTCAAATTCTAACTCAGATTGAAAAATAGAATGGAGTCTGTTGTTAATTTATTAAAAAAAATTAGTCAAAGGATAAAATTGACCAAAATGTAAAACATTGAGAACGAAATTGACAGTTAGTATAAAGTGTGGGGACGAAATTAGTACTTTTGCCTATATATTGCTTTTGTTTTTTTTTTTGGTTGCTAACAATATTCAAATTAGTAATGATTTTTTTTTTTAATTTGTTTGTCAAATACTTAGTTAAAGAATCTTAATATATATATATAACCTAATTTGTGACTCAAATGTCGAAATTAACAACATTTGTGTTTTCTTCTAAGGTAATAATTACTAATGAAGCTTAGCTAGGTCACTGATGTTGAAATTCTCTCTATTTTTTATTTTGTTATAATCATTTAATGGCAAAACACCCTTTCATGCCCCTAATGTTTGCAGTGATTTTCAGTTATGCCCTTAACGTTTCATTTTGTTCAGACATGCCCTCAATATGCAACTAACGTTTCAATTATGACCTCAATTTTGACTCAATGCACATGTGGCAATTTTTTTTGCTTATGTGTCATTTTTTTTGTTTGACTTGATTACGTGGCATCATGACTGGGCATTCTTATTTTTTTTTCCACCTTGGCATGATGACTGGATTTACATTTTTGAACATAAAAATTGAGTAAACTAGCAAATCAGTCCCTGGATTTACATTTTTCATCATCTTCATTCATTTTAGTCCCAAATTCTCAAAATAAAATTGTAAAGTGTCCCAAAACACTTCCAAACATTTCAATTTAGTCCTTAAAAGTATTAAAAACCCTAAAACCTAAACTCTAAA
>QANZ01020566.1:0-24949 GCA_003254925.1 Chamaecrista fasciculata | reverse complement strand
TTTTAAATATTTTTAAGGACTAAATTGGAATGTTTGGAAAAGTTTTGGGACACTTTATAATTTTATTTTGAGGATTTGGGACTAAAATGAATGAAAATGATGAAAAAGAGGGGGAATTGAGAATAATGGAATAAAAATGGATCAGGGACCTATAAGTACAATGAGGAAATGCTGATGAGTCGCTATTTTATGACGTGGCAGCTCTTTTTTTAAAAAAAACATAATGGGTGCTGACGTGGCCATAACGGGACACGTCAGCGCATAACGGGACACATCAGCATCCGTTATGGCCACGTCAGTTTTTTTGTAACGACAATATGACAGAGGGACCAATTAGTTAGGCGTTTGCTAATTTCGGGGACCGGCTAGTGCAATGCATAAAATTCAGGGATCTATCTGTCAGCGAGTGCATAAATCAGAGACCGGAAAGTTATTTTACTCATATGAAAATTGTTACATCACACAATATTCTCTCAACCCTTGACCTAAGTACACTCACACTCTCACAAAGCAACTATTTAATTACACCTTCCATACTCTACTAATAATAATAGAAGAACTCTAAAATAGAAGAGATGAATGAATTTAAAAGTCAAATACAAAGCTTAAAGTGTATTGACTTGGTGCACTTGTAAACTTGTCTTGGGCCTCCTTTTATAGTAGTTGAGCTCCTCCAACAAATTACTAACCAAGAATGTGGGACTTCTTAAAAATCCTCACAATTACTAACCAAGCAACGTGAGACTTTCTAAAACCTCACCTACTTCCATTTTCAATCAATTACACAACAATAAATTCTTTGACTAATAAACGTATTTAGTCAGTTTCTTTGTATTTTTTCTTTTAATTACATATTTTCTTCAACTTGCATTATTTTCTTTTCCTTTTCAAGCTAGCATAATTAATCAAACACATGCCAATGGATACAATTATATTAACTCACATAAATATAAAGCTATAAATAAAAAAAATCACTTTAATTAATGTCAGGATTAAGAGATCGATTTACAAACTCAAAGAATTAGTGAAGTCTCAATCTGAACTTGAGATAATATATACATGTAACTAAACACACAATATACATCATCGATCACTTTCTCATTCTTGGGTTAATATATATATATATATGAAAACTACAAAGCTGGATCCGAGGAGGACTAACCTTGAGTTCTCAACGTGTTGCAGTCTCCGAGGGGCTGGGGTCGTCGGATCCTGCGGAAGAGGAAGCACAGGGGGCTCCCTGCGATCCTTGTCCACCTCCTGAGGAACTTGAAACCTGCAAGAAGGATTCACAGGGGGAGGCCCCTGTGAATCCACTCCGAAGCTCAAGTTAGAGGGAGTGGGAAGTGAGGGTAAGATCTGTAGAGAGATTCATCACTTACCTTGTTTAAGGTGTATGAGTGTGTATATGTAGAAGGAGAAGGTACAGTGTGGTAGGTGGTTGATGTTGACCTGTGCCTGTAGAGTCAGGCAAGTATCCCAAGATCTGGGGGATTGTGTCCAAGAAGATCTGAGGAGATCTGTATGGTGGGCCCACGACAGCTGGAGGTGGGAGGGGACCCTGCCAGATTGCTCCTGGCGTCGGGTCTGAGTGGGAGGGGACCCTGGGGGCAAAAGGGTAAAAGGGTGTATATCACTAGTCCCTCCAAAAGGTCTGAGGCACGTGGGAGGGGACCCTGCCAGTCTGCTCCTGGCGTCGGTCTGAGTGGGAGGTGGACCCTGGGGGCAAAAGGGTATATATCACTAGTCCCTCCAAAAGGTCCGGGGGAAGTGGGAGGGGACCCTGCCAGTCTGCTCCTCGCGTCGGGTCTGAGTGGGAGGTGGACCCTGGGGGCAAAAGGGTATATATCAATATATATATATATCAGTGCGCCTGTCGGTATCGGAATTAATGCTACTATCATTTTATGGAACGAATAAATATTATTTGACATAATTATATGGATCTGCAATTAGAAAATATGGATTAATGTGTACCACTCGATCTTAATTAAAATCATTGCTTAGTCCCGCATGGATTAATTAAGAAATTAATTAACATCACGTCATAATTTCTCCAACTTGGCGACCGTCACACAATTAGGACCACAAGAGCCACATGCAACATTTATAATTAAGCCACGATTAGGGCATGAGATAGTAACCCCGAAATGAAAAAAGAAATAATTAACACTTGACCTATAATTTATTTATATTTTAAAAAGGGTTTGATCCATGATAGGAAGAGAAGGAATGTGCATGGAAAATCAATCTTGGTCGGTTGGTTAGGTAAAGTGTCTCGTGTGGTCGATTCCTACAATTCGAAAAGGACAAAACAAAGAATGTTTGTCGTACAAATTTGAAAATGACTCAGTGATTATAATTAATATTTAATCAAAGTTTAACTCTTTAAGTTACGCAAAAGAGTCTATTATGTCCAACTAAGAGGCCACCTAATTAACTCCATCAAACTTCCTTTGAATTGCAATAATATTCTCTCATTCTCTCACAACAATATTAATAATATTTCTCTCTCACACACATCTAAGAACCTAGAAAATATTATGTTAAGGATCGAAATATATATATAACAGATTCGCATGTACATTTGTTTAACTGTAGCTAGTGGCTTTTGCTGTTACTGGTGGAGCCAGCAACCACATGGTTTTATTAGCTTCATAATTAATTAGCCAATTAATTAATTACAATCGATTAGTGTGAGGTGGAATAATTTGTGAGGCATGATAGCTTCGTATACACGTGGCACCACATTACGGGCGGACCAATGTTTCCAGGTTGGAACATAGATTACAGTGTTTATTTTAGGGTTTTGTTTTATCTCATCTTTGGGTTTTTATATATATACACGACTAATTCGACATGTTTTTATATATGTTCTTTTGGGAATTGATTATGATGTTGCTTAATGCTTAGGCTAGTGTGTCATGCCTATGTATCCAATTTATACTTATTAGAATTTTCTAATTGTCCATATATAAATTAATAATGTGTATATATATACAATAATAGAATTTAAAGAATTTACTTAACATTATTAAACAATTAAAAATGATATTAATATATGTAGTTTAATGTATACCATGCAACCTTAGTATTATAATACATATATGTGTATACAGTTGTATTTTGAATTAATTTTGTGTTAGATGAGGATGATGATAATGAAGTGCTCACTATTAATTCCCACTAGGCGTAGCTAGAAAAATGGATGGTTGTTGGAAAAGTGATGTATGAGTATGGAATCAAATTTAATTATTCCTTCTGTGGGCAACCATATATATATGTCAAACGTACGTGTATTCTATAAGTGCTAGTTTTATAAATTCTTGATACAAGTGTCAATATCAAATATCTCACATTCATCCCATGGGTCTATATTTATCATGTTCAATCTTAATTAATAATATAGTTTTTAAATGAGTTCTTTATTTCAACTTGCACTTATTGATTTTAGACGAGCTGACTGCTTATTTCAAGAAGAAACATTGATATACTTGCACAACAGGACAAATGGAGCATATATATTGTCAGTTTAAATTGTCATAACTTTCTTTTAAGCGAAAATATACATTTTAAACTTAAAATTTCTATTGATTACCCACATTCTTCCCCACATATTTGGGTATATAATTTATCAGTCTATGAAAAAATAAATTAACTTCTCAAGCATTTAAATTAATTTCTCGTATAGTAAATTTTAATAAAATGTTAAATTCCTAAAAAAAAATTAATTAATCTTCCATATAAATCAATTATACATGAATATGCAAGAGAAGTGTGAAAAGATAAAGAAAGGTGGTAGGAACGTGACATGGGAAGCTTTCAAATCTGACGAGGAGAACATGAAGGTTTTGTTTGAAGCTGGAAATGGTAAGTTATGATTCATTAACCAAAGGCCTATACAAGTCTAACTAAATTCATCTATTTGTATAATCTCATCAATTCAAGTGAACATAATATATATGTACATATGATAAATTATGATCCGAATTCTCATTACCTTCTCCTAGTGCGTAAGTATATTTGATTTGGAGATTAAAGATCAGAAAAGACGAGAGAAATGGAGCGAAATAGATTTTGGCAAAAAAACAAGAAGGGAAATAGATCCTCTATTTTTTGACTTTCTGTATTTTTTCATATATTTTAGAGAGGAAATTAAAGAATTAAAAGATAATGTAGATCTTATAAAATAATATGTATGTGAAATTCACACTTTTTCTTTTTATTTCTCTAAAATACATTTAAAATGTATAAACTCAAATACAGAGAATTTGGATCCAAGAAGAGAGAATTGAAGTCTCTTCCTCTCATTTAAAAAAAGTAAAAAAATTAGAACCGAAAATAATAATTAATGAAATTAATTTTTAATTTCTAATTATCTTTCACTTTCATAAATTCTAAATATTATGAGATAATTTAACCTCGACTCTCCACTATATATCTTCTCAAGTCAAAGAACAAAAATGAACTCAGGCCAAAAAAAGAACAAAAATGAACTAATAGACTTTGTCCTAAATCAGGCCAAAAAAAAAAAGACTTTGTCCTACTAGTGTCTCCACTCAACGTTCTTGGGAACTGGCGGGTACACCTCTTTCTCTCTGTGTTAAGATTAAGCCCATTTTAGTTTTTAAAATATCACAAGTTCACAACCATCATCATATTTAGTCCATATGACAAAAAAAAAATCATTTAGTCCATGAATTAAATTCAAAACCAAAATATAAATTTAATCATCAAAAAGTACAAATTCAAAAACAAAAAAATATAAAAAGTTCAAATTTAAAAATTAAATCACTAATAATTATAATATTTAGTCTAAATAATGTAATTCAATTATTCAGAAATTAATTTATTAATCCAGTATAAATTCAAAAATCAGCTAACGAATTACTTACATTAGCATATTTCAAGTTTAAAGAACCAAATAATAATTAAAGATAAAGTTAAATTATATAATATTAATTTAACCTTTATAGTTTACTGTAAAATTATTCAATAATAAAAAAAGCATTGTGAATAATAGTTTTCAAAAACTTTAACCAGTAGGTTGTATAAATCAAGCTTGTTAATGTTAGCCAAAAATCATTACCCCAATATACGAATGAAAAAGAAGACTATCCAAACAGAATTTCAAGATGTAACTTGGAAACTAATACTAGTTTATTGAAGATAGAGAATGGATAAGTGCTATTGAATTTACTATCTCGGACCAAAACAACTTGTGGGAATACTTTTTAAGGATAACAGGCTGCTGCTCCAAACGTCAACATCGCACTAGAAATCTTCACACCTCTAACTATGGCCCTCTATTACTATCTGTATTATATAGTGGATTAGTAGTAGCATCCTCCTATCCAAAAAAGTGATAGCTACCTCGCAGACTTTGACACATTACATACATATGCGTTACACCACAGTCAACCACAAATTCTCTGATCCTCATCTCATGGAAGACGAGAATGCTTGCTTGAGTAGAGAATGGCAAAAGAAACAGAACCAAGACCACCCTAGAACTTGAAATCTTTCTTCTTGGACTTTCCCTCTTTTTCTTGCATCTTTCTCTTTCTCTTCTTTTCATTCTGGTGCAGTTGGCAACAAAAACATAAATCAAGAATTCAAGGCCAAGTAAATTTAAACTTAAAAGCGGAAAAGAGAAAGAACTATAATGGATGTCTATTACTGAATCACACATGAAGGTTAGTTAAATGTTGTACCTCTGCAACCATATCACTGAAGTCCTCTCGCTGACTCCGCAACTTCTCTTCCTCTCTTGCTTCCTCGTATCTGCATTAGTTTCAGGAAAGTTAAGAGAAATGAGAGATCAGTATCATGGAAGGTTAGCATCAATAACAGATGGACTAACACTGGAAGGAATATATTCCATACTTTGCAGGTAAAACATTTTCCATGGCTTCCAACTCTTCTGGTTGTAAAGTAACATCCACTTTATCTGACTTCTGACCTCTAAGCAAGTCAACCTGAAAGTACCAAAGCCAGAAACCATCCGATTCCTTAGGTGAAGACAAGATGATAAATATGTATACAGTATAAACTTCAAGCAAAACTTTGTGACATGGAACAGAAAGACTATGATTATGTACATCCTTGTAAACAATACCATCATAACAATAACCAATAACCAATCCCAAACATCAACCACCTCCCCACCAAAAAAAATGAAATTCTTACCCTTTTAGCACCTGACTTGTCCTGGGCACCTGTGCCAACCACATAACTGCAAAGAGAAAAAAGTGGAATATGTTAAAAGCAAACAATTGTACCACTATTATAAGTTAAACGAATGAAGCAATTATGGCATACGTGTGAGTGGTTCCAAGCAAAGTTCCTGGAGCAATTCTTTCTTCCTTCTCTTCAAGTACCTAGAAGGTAACAAATAGTCAATACAACTTTCCGACAAACAATCGGAATTTGATGGCAAAACAATAATTTGGAAGAACTTACTTGATAAAGAGGCCTCTCTGGTTCCTTCCTCTGCTGCTTCCGAAGGTCAATAACATCAGGTGTCTCCACTCCAGTGGGAGTGCTGAGGTGGAAAATGCAACAAATAAATAAATAGACCAGACAAAGCTGAGTTACATAACGACACCCTTCAGTCAACCACCTAAAGAATATATACATATAAGGTGAAATAACAGTACCTTGAAAGACTATCAACAGATTGAATACCATCTTCAAGTTCTTCCTCCTCCATTTCCTGTTCTTCTTCCTCTTCCTCCTCTTCTTCTTCCTCCTCTTCTTCCTCCTCCAAGTCACCCCAGTGTTTGGTTTTGTCAACTGGTTCCTCCTGAATTAATAGGACACAGAACATAATTAGTTAATATCATATCATAATACCCATTCCTTTCCAACTCCATAATGTTCGCATACACTATGAAGGCACAAGCATGAGGGGAAAAAAAAATCATAAAAGGAAGATCTGCCATGAGCTTCAAAGCATCTCAAGTAACAACAGTTGATATTCCAAAAATGAAATAGCTCATAATTACATATATATAACTTCTGTGTTAAACATACCTCATAGTTAGGCTGTTCTTGTTGATGAACACCAAAAACATCTCCATACAGTGGACGCCCATACTGTCAAAAATCAAACAATTTGAAAAGTTTAAATGAAGTGAAAAAAAAAAATTCCAGGAAACCGCTGGTGCTATTTGACAAAACCAGATGGTAGAAAGAAGACTTCATATTACACACTTACTTCATCAACAGGTGGCTTGCCCCATCCACCAGGATGATAACCAAAGCTAGCCCCAGGAGGAATGGGAGCATTCAACCCAGGGATTTTAAGATGGGGGTATGAAGGTGGAGGGCCATATCTCTGAAAACATAAAGTCAATATAGTCATAGGATCAAAAAAAGAAAAATACAACAAATACGCTATACATGACTTGGTCTAATATTACCTGCATGTTGATAAGCCATGGAGGAGGAGCACCCTCAGGCATACCAAGAGCTTCCTTCAGTTCCTGTGACAAAATGCCAGGCTTCATCTCCCTCAATTTGACCTGGACACCGGAAATATCAAAATGTCAACATATTGAGCAAGAACGGATTTATAACTCGCAAAGTTGCCAATAAACCTGAACTCTGAATGACACTGATCGGACAAGACAAAAAACTAACATATGCTGACCATCTAAAAAGAAAAAGAAATCTAACACTGATAGATGATAGGAAAAACAGGGAAGTTAAGTTCTCTACCATTAGTAAATACACTTTTCTCAAATAATAAGCTTTACTTTGTCCTAGTTAGCAAATATTATACCTCAAATTCTTTACCCTCATGGTACAGGTCACCTAGACTTGTCAGCTTTGGCTTTGTCTGGTATTTGAAGAATGCATCATGAAGAACCTAGCAAGTAGCAACCAAGAAAAAAGTGCAATGAGAAAATAGTTTGGACTTAAGAAATCAATTGAAAATCAAGCAAAGGGGGAAAAAATTGGCACAAATAAGAGAGTCTAAGGCCAAAGAAACCTGATAGTCAATATCCATTTTCCCCATTTTTGGTTGCATACGCTCCCTTTGCTTTTGCTTCAACTTTTTACTGTCCTCTTTTTCAATGTAAGCCTGTAAAAGATATAAGAAAACTTGACAGGTAAATAACCACTACAGTAATGTAGACATAAAAACTACCAGCATAGAGAGGTATCATTTCATCATGTCATATGAAAGATACAGCAACCTAGCAAACTAAATCATCCTTTAAACATCCAATACTTGAGTAAAAATCATATACTAAAAGGGACCATAGCCTTAATCAACCATTAGGCTACTCGCATTGTTTTTGTGACAGGCCCAAAGATTGACCATGTTGCAAGTGTCAAAATCAGAAAGTATCCATCTCTCTAATAAAATAAACAAATCTCTTATATTCTCATTAGATGGGCTTGTGTCCCACTAATCATCAAGAAATGAAAATTTTGACAAACAAATTGGAAGTTCATTATCTGTATTCAAGTACAAAATTTCTAAACAACATTAAAGGCATAAAGTTTGAACTCAACATTGCCTAAGACCACCAAAGCTAATTCAAAGAAGTGCATAAATTAGTGGTTTCAACAATGAACAATGCATTCAAAAATGAATTCCACTGTTTAGAGTTTTTTCTTTTATTGTTCCTGTAAGTGTACAGGGGTGGGAGCACTTTATCATAAAAATGTTATGTCACCAACAATCCACAAGACTGTATTACCTGTCTGATTTTCTCTATTCCTGTAGCAGCAATAAAATCAGGAAGCTGGAAGGGTTGTTTCTCAATGCCTCGTTTACCCTGCAAAATACAAGAACGCAATTGTTGATGAGATACAAGTAATTTAAACATAGACTATGAAACTGCGAAAGTAGCATCAACTATAAATCATTGAAGACAACAGAAATTCAGCCCCAGCATTAATCACAATGGAAAGAGATCTGAAAATTCAAAGCAGAGTTATTAGCACCTTAGTTATATACAAATGGCCAATGATATCATACAAAAAGACATATCATAATAAACCCTCATAATTACAACACTTAAAAGTATATCCCCATGCAATCTAGCAAAGATATTAAAAGAGAAATGATTCAAGGATGCCCATTGCCAAACACCTACAAGTCCAGGCTTGGTGATTGTCACAGCAGCTCCCCTGCAAGCACCACATATATACATATAAGAGAAACCTTATCGACGTTATCTTCCACAACCTAATTCCTACATCCCCCCATGTTGACCACACCCATCAGACATGCTTCCATCATTAACACATAATGATCAATTGAGAAAAGCTCATTAACCTGCAAAAACTTCCTCTTCTGACACCAATGCCTTGGTACAGGCACAGTATTACGATATGATTTTAAAAACACCAGCAACTTTGGGTCTGCAGCAGTAGCATCCCACACCTTAAAAATGAAACAAAAACTGTTAATTTACCAAATAATCATGATACCAAAAAGAAAAAAGTAAGAAGTTATGACAGTTAATCAAAAGTTAATTAAGTGAAATTAATATTCTAACCTCAACAACGTCAGGCCTTGAGCAAATTTGTTTTAGTTCAGCAATCTTCATCCGCCGTTGAAGCTGAACACAAGATAAATCTTTTAGCACAATTATGGAATGGAACAACATAATGAAAGTTGAAATACAAAAATAACAAAACAAACACTTTGCAAATTGCTAAACCTTTTTCTTCTTGTTTGATATGCCTCTCTCCTTTTGCTCGTTATCATTTTCTTCCTCTTCAGAATCAGAGTCAGCCTTCTTAGTAGTAGCAGCATTTTCTTCCGACTCATCCTTCTTATCATTATCCTGGATGTATACAAGCACCCAATTTCAACAAATAATGAATAAAGATACAATGAAATTTTGATAGGGGAGGGTGATTGATTACCTCAGAACCAGTAACATCAGTGAAACTAAACTTCTCAAAGATTTTTCTAAATTCTTCATCTAAACCTTCATCAAGCTCTGCCTTCTCTGGGACATACTCAACCTCCACTTTTTCCACAACCTAAACAGAAATTGTGGTAATATACACACGTCAACATAAACTTTTGCTGATGATATCAATTTTTCAGTACAACAACGGAATTTAGAACTGGCACAATATCAAATTTCATTTCCCAGATAAATCCCAACAGGCCAAAACACTCAATTATAATGCGCCATGGTACAATTACAAGATAGATGAATTATGAAATGAAATTCAAACTAACAGAAACTAAACAGATGAGATTCTTTCATTTCAAGCATTTCATGAATAATTAATATATAATAGTATAATTTTTCACTTCCAGAATTAACCTCACAAAGAATAATAATCCTAAACTAGTAACCAGCAATCATCGAACCCCACATAATTACACCCTGCAACCCAAACAGAATGAACATTTGAAACCTAACTGGATCCATAAACCATACTACTTAGATGTTCAGCCAATCAAATTAGAAAAAGATCTCCAAAACCCAGCTTCATTCCCTCATATTTCTATTCCTCCAATTTCTCAGCAACCATGGTTATAAGTTCACCGTACAACTAACTTCGAATTTCGAATACTACTGCTCTAGATAAAATAAAACTATCCCGCTTCGATAAAAACAACGAACTCTATAAAACAAAACACAAAATATAGAAACTACAAGTCTAAGGTTTCTCTCCCTACACTTCGTTTCCCGAGTTTAAATTGTTAAAACCTAACTTCATCGAAAACCAAAATACCGACCATCAATATCGATTTCTTTAGCTTCCATAGTTTCAGATTCTGGAATGCAATATTGTTAAAAAGACTTACAATGTCGTACAACTAATCTAACACTTTAGACTCGGAAATGGTCATAACCGACTTAAAAGAATGAGAACCTGTTGTGGATCCGTATTCTCCTTAGCCTCGTCATCGGCTGTATCTGCGGCGTCACCATCTTCGGCGCCATTAGACTCCGGCTCCTGAGATGCCTTGTTCTTCTTCTGCTTCCGGCGACGGCGACGGCGCTCGCTCTCCCGCGACTTCTTGGTGGCGGCGGTGGCGGAATTCGAAGTCGCGGTCAGATCTCCGTTACCAACAACGCCGTTCTGATACGGGAGCGTCTCGGCGACCATCGTAGGGTCTTCTTGCTCCTGGCGCGAATCGAGAGGAATATAGAAGCCGAGTGTTATCTTGTAAAATAGTCTGATAGACGGACGAAAATATCACAATCACGGGGTAGAAGGTGGATCAAGAAGTTCATCGTCGATTGTATATATAAAGGAGCAATCTAGGGACAAGTGTGATTTGGGCTTGGGTTTTTCTTAACAGGCATAAGCCCACAAGGCCTGGTACGAAACGGGCCTAACCCATTTTTTATGTGGGCTTGGACCACATAAGTTGGGCAACAAGCCCATCTGGTTAAGAAGATATCTAATTTTGTTTTCCTCACTTCCTACTATATATATTTCGCCTTTTTTTAGGTAATTTATGCAAAATCCCAATTAAATACATGGACTAAAAAATATATTCTCTGTGAATTTAATGATGAAAATAATAAAAAAAATGTTAAATATAATCCTTTTAAATAATGTTGAGGTTCAAACAAAAGTAGTACAAGAGGTTTTATTCACTTGTGTATTAAGTATGGCTATATTTTCTACAAAGAATTGGATGTACGTATATTTTGATCAATAAATAATCCAAGAGGAGTTAAAATATTGAATTGGATATTTAAAAAAAATTATTTTTTCAAAGAGTCTTTAAGCTTTTAAAATATATAAAGCAATAGGGGAAAAATGAATTTTTATCAAATCCTAAAAGAGCTATAATTTACAAATGAAAACCTTTGATATATATATATATTGACTTCTTTAGTAAGGAGATCGTTGAAAATTTGGTGAAGTGTCTCTTTAAAAATGTGCACGATATGTTTTTTCATGAAGGCTTGTAAGAGAGGTTTCTAAAGGCACTTGAAGTTCGAGTGATAGAGATGATATGTTAGCTCTTGCTTTTATGTGGCATGGCTTATTCGTGTAGTCCAACAACAATCGTTTCTAAAAGTGCCTAATGTTGATTTATTTGAGATATGGTGATTTTTGTGGGTCTGCCTTTGTTTTCGTTTTTGTTACATGGACACTAGGAGCCAATTTTTTGAAGAGCCTAAACTCTACAATTTATTTTTAGGCCCCGTTTGGATGCAAAGTTAATAAAGGAGGGGTAATAAAGGAGGATAAAGGAATGGGGGAGGTAATAAAGGAGAGATAAAAGATTTGTGTTATAAAAGAGGTTTTTAGTAAATTGTGTTTGGGAAAATGAGAGATAAAGGAGGAATTATGATGTGAAATTATTTTAAAGGGTATGTAATGATTGTGGTGGGTTGAAATAATTGTATTGGTATTTTAAATTTGTATAGGGGTAAAAATGGTAAAAATAAAGGAGGATAAATGAGTGTTGTTTTTGTGTTTGTTTTGGTGGTAGTAAAGTGATATGAGTAATGATTGCCTCGAAATTTGTGCTAAAGGAGGAAGTTAATAAATGATGTTTTTGGGGTGGTAAGGTAAAGGAGGATGGAGGTGTGAATGTGGAGGTGGGACCAAAATGTAATTTTTGAGTAGTGAATTGTAAACTTTTAGGGACTAGATTATATATTTTTCCTGTTTACTGTCTTTTAATTTTATTTTAAATTTTTGATACTACAAAANGTGGTACCATTTAATTGGCTAAACTTAGATCAAAATGTGTATGCTATTTAGGGAGTAAATATAATATTTTGGGTCTAACTTTATTTTTCTATATTATTGTAATAAAAAAAATTATTTTATTTTTTTGGTGACATGGCTCTTTTTTTTTATTTTTTGTATTATAAAAATAAAAAAACCATGATGATGCGTGAATTGACGTTACATGATGGTTGGGAAAAAGTATACAATATGTAAAATTACAATATTGCCATTATTCATATTTTATTATTTTAAAATATATATAATAGGTAATTATAGGTAGTTGAGTAGGGATATGTGAGTAATTTTAGAAGATAAAGGAGAGATAAAGGAGAGATAAAGGAATGATAAAGGAGGAAAATAAATGAGGTGGAGATAAAGGCCAAACAAACACCTATTGTTACTGTAGCTCTAGTAGTAAAGAAGTACTGAGAGATAAAGGAGGATAAAGGAAGATAAAGGGACTTTAACAGCGCATCCAAACGGGGCCTTAATCTCCCCCAAACTATAATAGGAAAACGTCTTGAGACATATAACAAGTAACAACATTAAAATATTGTCGCCCACCGCTTTTGAATTATTGTTTTCAATTTTCAAAATGTTGAACAAGAAATAGCAGAGATGACTTTTTGGCGTTTCCAAGAATTAGAGAATTTTAAGAAATATTTCCTGAAAATTATTTTTGAAATGGTAATCAAACACTTTTTCTTTTATTATTTCCTAGTTTCAATAGAAATGAAAATAAAAAATTGCCCTATCAAATAGGCCCTACTTTTTTAATACCTGAGATTCTGAGAACCGTCCAATCAAAGAAATTTTGTGAAAACTTGTCATGTAACTCGTAATTATTTAGCCGCTGTTTTTCAATTTTGTTGAAGAAGATTATCAATTGCATTTTCACCTCTTCGAAAATTTTGAAATACTCTAAAAAAAATCCCAAACCGAAGGCACAAGTGACAACGCAATCTCCAAAATACCCCTTGCCGACGGTGGACCTGACATTACAAAAGTCGTTCCCTCCGAGCCACACTAGTAGGGTCAAAACCGGAAATCAACTTCATCGTGGTCTACGCGGGAAGATAAAGAAAAAGTAGTGTAAATTACATTTTAACACATAAAGTACAAGATCCCGAAATGAAATCGTCAATTAAACAAGATACCAAAACGTAATTAATGCGAAAAAAAATATACAATAACGCGCTCATATGAAAAACGCCGTCGTACGATGCCATTGTATGTCCGTACAATGACGTGTCAGATAATGATTAGAGATTCCCCATTAAAGCACGAACAGCAGCAAATAGAAACCTGAGGCGTGCTTTCCTTTATCGTGCCGAAACATACGTTGCTTTGCGAGGAAAAGGTGTGACCCCCCATTTGAGAATTTCAGCTGACCCCACTTGACATTCTCGTAAATCGTAATTTCATCTCTCATTCAAATGCAATATTGGAATTCCAAAAAAGTCTACTGCTTCATCTTTTTCTTCCCTTCCTTCTTCTTCTCCTTCTTCTTCACATTGCGTCGTCTCTCTTTCTAATTCCAATTCCAGATCTGAAACGTAAAACCCAAGGCATTTTAGTCTGCGAGGTCGATTTCGCTTAGCTAGAGGAAGACGAAGAAGAAGAAGCACCAGCAGATACAAAGAGGTGAAGCATTCCCGGTCTCTTTCCTCCTTATTCAGGATAAAGAGGAGGAAAGAGAGAAAGAGAGAGAGATTTTTATATATATATTTATATAAACAATCAATTGGTTTGTTCTTTTCTGTATGGTCATTTAATACTAGTTGATTATATAGAACAATGGGGTTGGTGGGAGTCCAAGAAAATGGGAATGGGGCTGGAAATGGGCTATCTGATATCGCATTGGCGACGAAAAATAGGTATCAGAGGATGGATTCTGATATTACGGAGGAAGAAGAAGGCTTATCGAGCAGAAGGGAAGATACAAAGAAATATGTTCTCGTGTGTGCCGTCTTTGCCTCTCTGAATTCTGTGCTTCTCGGATATGGTAGGTAATTTTATTTCTATATCTTGACCCGATCTAATTTCAACTTTCTATTATAGTTTTGATTTAATCTGATTAATGGATGAAACCCCTCATTATGCACGTCCTTCATTGTGCTTGTTTTGACTCTGCAGATTTTTCTTAATTTTGATGGCGAATGTTCTAAATTCTGTCTTCGATCTGTAAATAAGACCCTAATAATCAGGGTTTGACGCCTTTCTAGGATTCTATGGCTCATATAGATTTTAGGGCTGTTTGGTAAGTTGCAATGACGGTTCAGGGAGGGAGAGCATGTCTGCTCAAAATGTGGATAATTACTACAGCAAAAAAAAAAATTGTGGATCAAAACTCTTACTTATAAGGATGCTTCTACCAGTGTATCCATTTGAGAACCTCAAGATGGCTAGGTTATATATACTTATATTTAGATTATGTTTGTAATTATTTAAGGGCCTGATTGGTTTAAGAAAATGTTTCCTGTTTTCATTTTCTGTTTCCATTTCTGGAATTCTATTTTCATTTCAAAATTTTCAATATTTAAGAAATATGTTTGTTTTACAAAGTTAAAAAATCGTTTTCATTCATATTTAAATTATGTTAACTTGAATAACGCTAATTTTTATATGTTTTTAAGTTTGATTATAGCTAAATGATGATATTAACATGATTAAATAGTTTACTTTTGTGTAATGTTGCAAAATATCATAAGTTTGTTTTTGGAAATACTGGAAACGTCTTTTTGACGTTTTCTGTTTTCAGCCTGTTTCAGAAAATGTTTCCAGAAAACATTTCCAAAAAAACTGTACAAAACACGTTTTCAGTCATATTTCCTGTTTTCAGTGAAAATGGAAACAGGAAACAGGGCAACCAATCAGACCACTCTAATCGTAAAATAGAAGAGTTAAGTGAATCAAAAACCAAAAGGAGGTTCATGGCCAAAGGTAAAGATATCCGAATAAGGGTTATTTTGGAATGTACCAGTTGTGTTCGAAACAGTGTTAATAAGAAATCAACGGGTATTTCCAGATATATTACTCAAAAGAATCGACACAATACACCTAGTCGATTAGAATTGAGAAAATTCTGTCCCTGTTGTTGCAAGCATACCAATTGATTTTGAGTAGCTTTATCGAGATTAGAAGCGAATTGTGCAAAAGCTTCTAATTCGGCGAATTGCGCCAATTCTAATTTTAATTTACCAGCTACTTGTTTCATGGCTTTAATTTGAGCCGCAGATCCAACTCTGGAGACGGAAATACCCACATTAATCGCAGGTCTAATTCCAGCATTGAATAGATCGGCGGATAAGAATATTTGGCCATCTGTAATGGAAATTACATTAGTAGGAATATAAGCTGAAACATCTCCCGATTGGGTCTCAACTATTGGTAAAGCGGTCATACTTCCTTCACCTAACTGAGAACTTGATTTAGCGGCTCTTTCCAAAAGGCGTGAATGCAAATAAAAAACATCTCCCGGATAAGCTTCGCGACCGGGCGGTCTTTGTAATAGAAGAGACATTTGGCGATAAGCTTGTGCTTGTTTGGAGGGATCGTCATAAATGATTAAAGTGTGTCGTTCACGGTACATAAAATATTCAGCCAAAGCTGCTCCTGTATAAGGAGCGAGATATTGTAATGTAGCTGGAGAATCCGCCGTTTCAGCTACTACAATAGTGTATTCCATTGCTCCCCTTTCTTGTAAAGTAGTCACCACTTGAGCCAGAAAACTGATAAACCGAGACGTTTTTCATGAATAAATTGGTGAAAGATGTAGAGACAAGTTGAACCTGAAAGTGTGTTTAATATGTTGTCTTTTTACGATTTGCCTTGTCATATAAATCTTCCTAAGAATATTTTAGGGGAACATATATGGTTTGCTATCTTTGGTTTTGGAACGAGCCTGATTTATAATGCATTTTATTTGTATGATATTTTCAATTGCCACAGCACCAACTTTTACTTCCGTTTCTCTTTAATCCTATGATTGCGACCAAAACATGTTTCAAACATCTGACTGATTTTTTTTTTCTTTGCTCATCACTCTGCAGATGTGGGTGTGATGAGCGGTGCAATCATCTTTATTCAAGAGGATTTGAAGATAACAGAGGTTCAACAAGAAGTACTTGTTGGAATTTTGAGTATAGTGTCCCTTTTGGGTAGTTTAGTAGGTGGAAAAACATCCGACGCCATCGGTAGAAAGTGGACAATTGCATTGGCAGCAGTTGTGTTTCAAACAGGTGGTGCTATTATGGCTCTTGCTCCGTCTTACGAAATATTGATGATAGGCAGACTCTTAGCCGGTGTAGGTATAGGCTTCGGTGTCATGATCACACCTGTATATATTGCCGAGATATCTCCTGCCGTTGCTAGAGGATCTCTTACCTCTTTCCCTGAGATATTTATAAACTTGGGAATCCTTCTTGGCTACATATCGAATTATGTATTTTCAGGCCTCCCTGCACATATAAACTGGAGGATCATGCTTGGTGTGGGACTTCTTCCTTCAGTTATCATCGGATTTGCACTGTTTGTGATACCAGAATCCCCAAGATGGCTAGTGATGCAGAATAGAATTGAAGAAGCTAGATTGGTGCTGTCAAAGATAAATGAGAGTGATAAAGAGATGGAAGAGAAGTTATCCGAAATACAGATGGCTGCTGGAGCAGCTAACGCTGAGAAGTATGAATCAAAAGCGGTTTGGCGAGAAATATTGCAGCCTTCTCCTCCAGTTCGAAGGATGCTGATCACTGGTTGTGGAATTCAATGCTTCCAACAAATCACCGGCATAGATACAACGGTATACTACAGCCCCACAATCTTCAAGAATGCTGGGATCAAAGGGAACACTGAGCTTCTAGCAGCAACAGTTGCTGTTGGATTCACCAAAACTGTGTTCATCTTGATAGCTATATTTCTGATTGACAAATTAGGCAGAAAGCCTTTGCTTTATGTGAGCACCATTGGTATGACAGCATGTTTGTTTGGCCTCAGCTTCTCTTTGGCTTTCCTTGGTCATCACAAGGTTGGGATCATATTTGCAATTCTCTCGGTGTGTGGCAATGTTGCTTTCTTCTCGGTAGGACTTGGTCCTATATGCTGGGTTTTGTCATCTGAGATCTTTCCCTTGAGACTTCGAGCTCAAGCTTCGGCTCTTGGAGCCGTTGGAAGTAGGGTCAGCAGTGGTGTGCTCTCCATGTCCTTCCTCTCGGTCACTCGCGCAATTACCGTAGCAGGAACCTTCTTTGTCTTTGGTGTTATTTCGTGTTCTGCCGTTGCCTTTGTCCATTACTGTGTTCCAGAAACAAAGGGGAAAACACTGGAGGAGATTGAAAAGGTATTCCAAATCGAGGGAGAATTCGTAGGAGGAAGCGAGGTAGAAATGGCAGATGCAGTGAGGTTGGTGCAGAAGTCATGAGTTATGTATATACATATCTTTACTGCTATATATAGTGCGAATTTTGATCCTCTTATGTGGCAAAAAATAGGCATCAGCTTCACATTTTGTGAAGTCCACTATTCAAGTGGAATCCAGAGTTTACTCACTCTGTGCCTATTTTTTTCTTCTTCAGACCACGTACTAATATATTATATTACTTCTACACATGGGAGAAATTAGAACCTTACTTTATGGTGATGGCATTCTATGAAATCTTCAAATTCATTGATGATGATGAAGTTGTAATATTAATATACTTGTCAGATGGTGGCTGGGCATATTCTTGTAAGAGCAGAAATTTCTGCTTTAAAATCATAAAAGAGTGGGTTTTGTTCTTCAGCAGCATGCTGTGGAGCAAGACGACTTCACAGAGGAAAGAGGAGAAACATTATTCTATTTTGTAATTGTAGGTGGCCACCTATAATGTGCATATGTACTACTATATAAGATTCATTTTTTTTACATCCTATTGGGATTTGAGTTCAGATTACCATTTGTTTCATCGAGCTATTATTATAGGTATAGGAATTCTTAATTATCTATGGTATCTTTATCTTAGCTCACGTGTTTCTTCTTATTCTCGATGAACAATATGTTTTGCTAGACTTTATTCAGAATTGATTTGTCTCCACTCTCCACTCAGTTTAAAGTGTCTTCAACTTTTCTGTAATTTTAGTTTAGATAATTTTTTGAAAGTTAAAATCATATATATAGAACTAACAATTTCTTTTAATGTTGAAATGGAATTGTATTGTGTGATTGTGTCTCTTAACCGGTTTCAAAATTATTTATGATTGAAATTGTTTTTTTAATACTAACTTTTGACTCAGAACAAGTTGGTTGTTTCTCATATTTATATAATTATTTTAGTTAAGATTTGAATGTAAAATTAGATGATATTTGAATGAACTTCATTAAACGCAGTTACAATTGTAAATATAAATAAGTCTGCACAAATTTATCATTTTTCTTCAATGCTACAAATCTTATTAGCATATGACGAAAATTAGTAGACAAACTGATAAACGTTGGCGAAAAAAGAAAAGAAAATTAGAGGATAGACACCATGTAGTTTTCTACTTTTCTTTGTCATTCTTACTTTTTTTCTTACAGGGCTTGTTTACTTCTCAAACCAGTTCCGTAAACGTATTCTGTATTCTTGTTTATTTTATCCAATACTATTATCCTTCTCGCTAGTTATCAAACTCGAGTTATTTTAATTTTAGGCAAATAACTCTAATTCAAGAGACATAATAATCAGAAACTCTTTAAAAAATACAATAAATGAAAATTGAGTAAGTTAAGGCCATAACGTTTTAACGTGTATCATTTCTATGGCATTTCAGTCCTTTTCGACCTCAAGAGTTATTATTACATAGTTCCCACTTATTGGTTTTATATTTGAAAGATCATTCTACATTACAATACTCAACTAAAAGGAAATCAATGATATTCCAATCGTTGAATGATGAAGACGTACGTCAAGACGCCAAAAAGAAAAATTTACTAGTGATGAATTTTGAGGAGTTTCTTTACCTAATTGAAATGAGGATTATTGCGAATGCCTGTAAAAAAATATTTCAAAGAAGTAGAATTCTGAAATACTTTTTGATGGTTAAGTCAAAAAATATCATGGAGTGAGAGAATGAGAAGAGAGTGATTACTTGATTAGATACTATAACTAAGTGCTAAGTACTGAGTTTGAATGCTTCCAAATATTTCAGGATATTTTGAGATTCATGTTCCAAAATTTATAAAGGTTAGTTAGTTAGTTAGTTGAAGTATTATTTGGATGGTTTAAGTCAATCTCAAAAAATATCAGTAAGTATTGTGAAATTAATTAAAAAAGGAATAAGACATAATTAAGAATTAATGTTTAGGAATTGAGGGTGTATGAAGTATGAACTAACGCTTTCTGTTGGAAACATCCAACGTTGTATCAAAGTTGGTTGGGTCACCTATTCGTGTATGCTGGGGAAGGGGAGGTATCATGATTATTGTATTTGATATCTTTTTTAAGAAATATTTTTAATTTATTTTTTGTATTTTTTTATTATTAAAGTTTATTGATTTTCTGAATAGCATATTTTTCGTTAAGAATAAAATAAATTTATCATTTTTATTATTGTGTTAAGAATAAAAGTATAATTTTTTTATAAAAAAATCAATTTTTATTAACCAAAACTTAGAGAAAAAAATGAAAAAGTTAATTGTTTGATCTCTATATTTTACCCAAATTTTTAATTTTGTCCCTACAAGTTTGTTTTAAAAAAAATAGTCCTTATACTTTATAAATGTTTAAGCTTTAGTCCTTAATACTTAAATTTGTCATTTAAATATTTATTCAAAATCAACTAAGATAACCACTAATAATATGAAAGTATAATATTAATTTTTCAAAACTACAAAATTGATCTTGTTAGTATTGATATTAGTATACAATGAATTGATTTTGTATTCATTTTTATTACAAGAGCTTTTAAAATAATATTAACACAAAATCAAATATCAAGAACTAAAGTGTAAATATTTACAAAGTATACAGATTAATTTTAAAAAAATAAAATTGTAGAGACTAAATTTTAAGTTTGGGTGAAGTATAAGGACCAAATAATTAATTTTTTCAAAAAATATATTTGTATTAAATCTTGAAATCTTTTAGTAAATGTTAAATGGTGCCATTATCATTTTCTTTTCATTAATTTATTGTTGAAACTGATTCATAACTACTTATTATTCTCACTTTATCACCTGCTTCCTTCTGCTGCTGAAGTATAAACTTCGGTAATAGACAAAAACAATGAAAGCGAGTGATGATGATATTTTTTGTGAGGCTAGGGAAACTCACTTCACTTCACCTCCAACAATAAAAACAAGATATTTTTGTTTTGTTTTTGTGTTAGGGCCTAGGGACCGCTTTACTATATAAGAAAAACCTGAATTTCATGAGACAATGTCAACAAATATATATCATAAGATAAACCTAGTGACCAAAGCAAAAAAAAAAGAAGAAGAAGAAGAAAAAAAAATGGAGGAAATTTTTTTATGTCAGAATTAGAAGGATCTACGTTATATCTTCCCAAAAGAAATAATATTTGTCACATGCAAGCCCAAGAGGTAGGTGCTTTATTAAGTTAGGAGGCTGAGAGATCACTTTCACAATTTAATTTTCACAAACAAGATGAGCTATGCCCATGAGCCCATCCCCTTCTTCAAAATCAATCAGTCAATCAGTCAAATTCTCAAACCCCAATTTCCATATTGGAAAGTGGAAACTTCAATTCAGATTACGAGAGAAAGTTAATGGCATAACTGTAACATAAGTACATAACATTTCCACTTCTTATTCTTTCTAGATTCTGAAAGGCATACATACAACAAAAACCACTATCTATATAAGGGCCAAACCCATAACCAAACCCTTTAATTCTCACCATATTTTCATATTTTCTGTGGTGGTGGAATGAACCGAGTTACAATTTGTTCATATCCATCCACTTACAACACTTGACATACAAGATTACAAGCATCTATATATATGTATATAGAGTAAATACTAATCATTCTATCTTAAAGTCTAATTACAAACTTGAGATCATTCAGTATCTAAGAGTTGCAGAAGATACAACAATCTGATATGATACTATCAACAATGCTTCCCTTCTCTACCTCTAGCTTCCTACTCCTCTTGTTCCACAAGTGCACTGCAAAACTTGCCTTCCGAATTTGCCTGAGTTTCTTCACCAACCATCTTGATTGAATTTCATCTTTAGGCCCTTGAAACAAACTACCAATGGCCCTCCAATCCACAGGATAGAAAGCAGAAGGAGGAAGAACAGTGAAATTAAACCCTAATCTTCCACTCACTCTAGAGACCACTCTAGAGACTAAGTAAGGGCCATTATGACCCCACTTGTTCCCATCAAAAGTGAGAGCAAATTCCTCAATGAACTTGAAAAGCAATGGATGCTTTTGGTCAAATATCAAAAATGCATTGTTCAGTCTACTCCATTTCCCAGTTCTTGCGTCTAAATTCTGTGCTCCAATGGTGTTTCTCAGCTTGGAGAGACTCTTCAATACTATGACATCTAAGTCCATATAAATGCCTCCAAACTTGTACAAAAGAGCAAGTCTGAGTAAATTAGAGAGGTTTTGGCCCAAAGAAATTTCACCTGGATTCACGTTTCCATCCTTCAAGCGATTGTACCATGATTCGGCATGAGTGTCTTTGAATATGTACTCAAAATCAGGGGCAATTGCTGTAATTTTAAACCCTTTGCTCACAAATGGGCTAAGAATTTGAGAGCCTTTTTGGGAGTCTAGAGATTTGGAGACTATTACCAAACAAGCTTTTGGATGAGACTTGAATAAGCTCTCTATAGATACAAACTCCATGTCATTAAATGAATTCAGGGAAGCAATCCAAGTCATGAAGAATCTCACCTTACAAGAAAAAGAGGAGTTTTTCCCAGCAAAGAATGCTTTGACTCTGCTCTCAAACAATGAGATTTGAGCTTCTGAACGCAAACTTCGTAGGCCCCTCTTGTGTCTCTTAGCTCGTCTCGATTTGGGGATAACAAATTTCTCCGTGGGTATTGCTGGAAAGGACGACTTTTGCAGAATGGGCAAATGGGTATTGAAAAAAGTTGCAGAATCGTGTTCTTTGACAGAGAAAAGCACAGAAGAAGACAGATTCAACTGAGCAGCAGAAGAAGAAGAAGACCATTTTGAAACTGGTCTTTCAATGGGTTTCGGTGGGGATTTGAACAAGAAAGGGACATGAACAGAGAAAACAGCGAAGCTATTGTAAGCCAAGAGGAAGAGAAGAAGAAGAAGGAAAGCGAAAAAGGAAGTAGGGAAGTTGAAGAGAATAGAAAGCAACGATCTTTTGACGTTGTTCTGCACATGATGATGAAGAAGAAAAAAGGGGAAGTGAAAAAACAGAGGAGGCTTGGTGGGGTTAATCTTGTTCATGGCTTTGGGTTATTGGATTGGGTCATACAGAAGGAGGAGGAGAAAGCGATGAATAATTATAAAGTTCCAAGTTTGAACTTTTGGTTTTGAAAGAAGAGGCAGAGAAAGATGGAAGGCGTTTTAATGGCGGAAGGCGGTAAAAAAGATCGTGAAAGTGTGTAATAATTAGGACTTTGGAAGCCTAAAAAATGGAATTCTTAATTTAAAGAGGTGGGAAGTGGCCCAGTAGAGAGAGAGCGTGGAGTGACCTTGTGTTCTGAATTCCGATTCACGTTCGTTGGCTGTCTTACCTTCTTTGTCATTGGATAAAAAACTGCGAGAACCGAATAAATTATATATATAAGGTTAAAGTGCACTTTTGGTCCTATAACTTTTTCTAAGGTCTCAATTTAGTACCATAACTTTTTTGTTGCACTTTTGGTCTCATATCTTTTGTTCAAGTTGCAGATTTGATCCCTTATTACAGTTTTAGTCCTATATCTTTGGGTCATGTTGCAGAATTGGTCTCATATCTTTAGGTCAAATTGCAGAATTGGTCTTATATCTTTGGGTCAGATGTAGAATTTGTCCCATATCTTTGGAACAGGTCGGATTGACGGTAAAACTTTTTGTAAAAATATAGGACCAATTCTGCAACCTGACCAAAAGATATAGGACTAAAAGTGATACAGGACCAAATCTGTAACTTTTTGCAAAGACATGAGACCAAAAGTGCAACAAAAAAAGTTGTGGGATCAAATTGAAACTTGAGCAAAAGTTATGGGACTCTAAGTGCACTTTGACCTATATATAATATCATACACTTGCCAAACATTTAAAATAATATATCGTATTATATAAGGGCTAGACTAAGATGCAAAGTTTGATTCTTGACATGGGATGTAAATGCTGATGTGGCATAACTATAGTCATTGATATAATTTAATGTTGAAAAAAAATAAAAAAATGATAATTTTTTTAACCAATCACAACTGTGTATGTGTATGTAGCCACACCACTAGTTACATACAACCAACTTTTCCACATGTCATTATTTTATTGGCTCATGACCCATTACATCTCATGTCAAAAATCAAACTTTGCATCCCATTATATAAACTTATACTATCTAACTTAATACAATGTAATAAAATGAGCATTGATGTTCTTTGTCTTGAGTCTTGGACAAGAGTAATTTTACTGAGTCAGAGTGGTTAGGTTTTACTTTAGACTTAGAGTAATCTTGTTCAAAATATTAAATACAATTTCACATATTTAAAATTAAAAATGTTGATATTTAGGGTCAGTTCGTTTCCGTTTTTTTTAATTTGTTTTGATTATAATCATAGTTTGATTATAATCAAAGTTGATTATTTTTGTAGTGGTGTTTGGATGATTGTTGATTATTTGGTGTGAAATTATTAAAATGGGTATGTAATGATTGTGGTAGGTGGATAAAAGTAAGGAAATTGATAAATTGTATAGGGGTATAAATGGAAAAAAAAGTTGGAAAAAGTAAGATGTGATTTGATTATAATAAAAGTGTGTTTGGATGTGATTGTTGTTTGAAAAAAAATAAAAAATGTTACTGTTTGCCTTGAAAAGCGTGAAATCTTGATTATTTTTGTGTGCAAGTGGGGGGATGATTATCCAAATCGGTGCACCGTTTCATTTTGCCTACGAAATGGTGCACCAAAAAGGACTAAAATGTCTTCTTGTTGCTCGACATTCGGTGCACCAGCGAAGAAATCGGTGCACCGATTCGCAGCAGATGAGAGAGAAAGGTTGAAGCTGTCGGACCCGAAATTTTTTTCCAATTTACCATAAATCTCTCTCTCTTCAATCCACGTTTTTCTCACCGAAGATCCT
>QANZ01020534.1:15218-31778 GCA_003254925.1 Chamaecrista fasciculata | reverse complement strand
GAGCTAGTTTAGGGCCAGTATTAGAAGTTTTAGTTTAGAATTTTTAGAAATTAGCAAACCCTGTAGTTTGGGATGTAAATTGTCATACTTGATATCTCCATATTTTATTGGGCTAGTGGTAAAAATTTGGGAGCAAACGGAGATTAAAACTTGATCTGACTTTTTATTTTGACACCGCAATAGATCTCATTCGAGTAAGAAACGGGATATGTTAGAGATAGAGTTTTGAAAATAAATTATATATTTGGAATCTACTCTTCGAGATGAAACCAACAATATAATTTTTGTTGAAAAATTCCAATTTTAAAATTTCATGATTTTAGGGACTGTTTTGAAATAATTTTATTCTTTTTGGGGTGAAACAAGAATTATAGCCTCTGAACCCTATGCCTAATCTGCCTTAGTTTTCTAGAATTTCCTAGACAGCCCACGCAAGTTCCTCCACCCCTTTTGTTCTTAAAAGAAAAACCCACACCTCACCCCCACACCTCACCCGAGAAGCCATAATTTGGTCCTCCATCCTTCGTTCTCCTCTTCCTTCGTGCAAGCAACCTGCCGCTGCTTCTCCCCAGGCCCGCCCGTCGTCTGATGATGGCCAGTGAACGCCGGTGAACTGTCACCACCATCGTCCTCCCTTCCGTCTTCCATGATTGGTAGTCTCTAATGCTTTTCTTGCCTCTTTTGGTCCTTTTCTCTTGGTGGTTTAGATTTTTTCTGATATAACTCAAATTTGTTGATGTTAACTTGATTAGTAAGCTTCACACTTCATTCTCCCAACCTCCATAGCCATTTTGGAAGCCACACAAGCTTGGGTAAATAGCTCCAAACACCATTTTCGGCCAAAATGAAGGTATACCCGAAAATCATCAAATTCTTCATTTTTCTTGATGTTGTTTGTTGGAATGGACCATTTGATGATAGTGTATCATGTTGGGTACCTCTTGAAGCTATTAAAACTCCATAAAGTTGAGCTTTGGGACTGTTTTGACTCTAGGGTTCAAAAGTGACGAAAATTTGGAAATTTTGGGGTTTTTGATCAAATCTTCTTGTTTTCTTGAAATTGTTGGTTTATATGAGTTCAATGGACAATTGAAATAAGTTATAATGCATTGATATGAATTTTGAAAGTATATTTTGAAACTTGGTGTTCATGCTCAAAAAAATTAAAATTTGCATTTTGGTCCATATGGGTGATTTGAATAATTCTGATGAAACAAAACAGAATCCTTTGGGGTTATGGAGAGTTTTGAAACAATAATCTTGAATTTAAAATGTTGGAATCAATTTATGCAAGTTAAACTTGAAAGAGTGGAAGTGTCAAGTTTGTGAAATTGACTCAAGTCAATAGTTGTGAAACTTGTTGGTGAATATATTTTAAACTAGTTTTCAAATATTAATGAAAGCTCCCAAATTGATACCCATGTCTCCCTTTGGTCTCTTGTTCAAGTGTTAAGATCCTAGGTGGGTGTGAGTAAGGGTAGGATAAGTTCTTTGAGTAAAGGCTTGTTACTAGGGGCTAAGATGATAGCTTGTGAGGGGTTGGACCTTTGGGTCATTTAGTGTTGTTTCTCATAGCAAGTTGATTGAATCTTTGTTTGTGAATGTATTTATAGATATATACCGATCGTTGGCCGAAAGCTAAAAGAGAGTAGTTATCTATCTTCCGGATCGAGGTGAGTGGCTTTCTTATCCTTGTCCCATTGAGGGTTTGTGTGTTTATAAATATGGTATCCTTGAGCGCGAATGAATTGCTTGAATTTATGTGTAACTATGAATTGTGAATACATGCTTGGAGATTAGTTTCGTATGTAAATTTGAGATTAGGCAAACAAGTTAAAGAAGACAAACTGTTGGCATTCATATTATAAGAGTGTGTTTCATATGTATGATTATGAGACTGATGTGACTATTGTGTGACTTGAATGGTGAATATTCTTGTATACAAATTCTAGCATATGTTAAAGTAAGTATATATGATTGAATTGTTTTAGAAATTGCGCTAGTAATGAGATGTTACTGATTATATGATTTGGTTGTGAGACAAATGTGTACAGTTAATTACTCCCAGTGATGAGTTGGGACAGACGATTGAATAAATTAAACATACAATGTGAGATTGATTGTTGTGAATAATAACTATGTTTGATTCTATCGTGTGATGATGAAGGGTTAAATTATATGATTGATATCTAATGCATAAACTCCTTGATCGAGTTGACTTGAAGGATATTGTGGAATTCTGGTTATGTATCTTGTTGTTTACTTAAAATGTTGAATGATGTTGGTGATTGTATTTAATTTTTATTTGAATGTTTTATATCTTGGGTTGACTGAATTTGGTTATGCTTGTGCTTATGCTTGTGCTTATGCTTATGCTTATGCTTATGCTTATGCTTATGCTTGTGCTTGTGCTTGTGTTTGCGTTTGTGTTTGTGTTTTGTGTTTTTGTATGAATGAGAACCCCTGGGGACGGCGGTACGTAACGCCCAGGTTGATATGGATATGAGAAACCCCTTGGGGACGGCGATACGTAACGCCCAAGTGGGAAGGAAAAAAGGTATGGAAATGATAAATCCCTGGGGACGGCGATACGTAACGCCCAGTGGATAGGGATATGGGAATAGAAACGGATATGAAAGTGAGAAACCCCCCCTAGGGACGGCGATACGTAACGCCTAGGTGGGGATTAGAAATGGAAATGTGAATGCTGGGGACGGCGATACGTAACGCCCAGTCGTGTTCTGATACTTGATAGTTTATTTGCATTGGAACTCTGTTTGGCTGTAAATTCATGATTATGTGTTGTTGAACATTAGTGTGGTTGATATTCGGTGTTTTTGTGATTTCTGATGGTTAGTATGGCATCCTTGGATTGGCTTGGTGTTGTTACTTATCATACAACTGAATGTTATGGGTATAGTTATTGTTGGAAATTTTGCGTTATATTTTTGTTACCTTTTCTTTACGAAAAATGAGTTTTCTCTGTAAGTAAGTACTTTCAAGGAAGTCATCCTCTCATTAAAGTACCTTTTATTGATAAATCTTCCACTACCCATTCTTTCATTCAAAAGTCCATAAAATTCAATTAGTGAAATTCTAATGAAATGTTAGTGTATGGACAACTTAAATGCTCTTCTTTATCAAACTTGTAGCTCTTAAAAGGAATTTTAACAGAAGTTTTCATGACTTGTCTTGATACGCAAACTTTATTGTATTAACACATAAATTTCATCACCCTGTTTTAAGTTCTATTTGTTTAACAAATCTTTCAAATAAACTCTACCAAAATCCCTTATGTTATGAAAACCTTCTATATTAATATTTCCTTTAATTCGTTTTCACTTTTAAAGTTACTAATCTTTCTCTCATTGTGCAATCCCTTTTGTTACTAATGACAATGTGTTCAAATCATTATTTATATCAAATTATTAAAGTTACTTGGATACCTTTATGAGAGTAATCGTTATTAATGTATAAGTGAACGTCATTATAAGAGTTGTTTGCTATTATATTTTTATATTGTTGGTGACCCCTCTCCCTACGTGGTGGTGCCCTACACCACGACTAGGATGGGTTAGCCGCTCACTGAGTTTCGACTCACCCCTTTCCTTTTACAGTTTCAGATACAGGCCTAGGATAAGCTGCTACTTCTGCTCCGAGAGGGGGCTGTTCAGAAGCCCACATCATTGTTCGAGTGGGTAATTTGTCTTCTGGTGTAAAGTTGCATTTAACTCTAGACCGTCAGCTCCACTAGCACTTAGAGAGAGGGTTCGGGGTTGTGTTATTATTTATAGGATTGTATTTACGTTTGACGTTCTGAGATAGTGTTTACATTGATTGATGATACTCTGAACTGATAGGTTGACAGGAATATGCATGTGAATGATGACATTATGAAATGTTGAGTATGGTTAAATGTGTGTATGTAAATGTAACTTGTGCATTATCAAGTTGATGTTATACTTCTTTTTATAGTAATTGATTGTGGGTAGGCTTACGGCGTGGTATAGGCCCATGACCGTGCTGGTCACATGCTCCCGCAGAGGGGGTCGTGACAATCTGAAAGGAATACAATCCTATGAAAATTAACTCTCCTTACCAAACTCCTATCATATGAATTCCATGTTATTTTTTTATTTTTTAATTCCTCTATTACTAAAATTGTACACATCATCATCATCATTAACGTGAAACTATTCAACATTTTTAACCACAAAACTAACATAACTATAATTTTCTTCTTCTTGTCATGCATTAGCCGAGCCATGCTTTGAAGGTTTAAGAATGAAGATACAAGCTGTACATACATAAGTAAAATTGCAATAAATAAATTAGTTTAAGCAAATAATATGAAACAAACCATAAATTAAAATAACTTTATTAGATGTGAAAATTTTTTTAAGCATACGGAAATATTCAATAGTAATTTTAAACGAACCATAAATTATCTCCATATATATAATATAGAAACATTAAATATATATATAAGCAATGAAAGCATATATTATATGTGTATATTTAAGCATACAAAAGCAATGATAATATATATGTATGTTACGAAAGCATACAGAAGCAATGATAATATATATGTGTGTTACGTTGGTAGTTAAAATAAAAAAGCATACGGAAGCAATGATAATATATATATATATATATTTGTTACGAAAGCAAGCAAGCAATATATATATGTAAGCATTGAAGAGAAAAAAAATATATTATATATGTAGGCAATGAAAGCATATGAAACCAGAGCAATATAATCATCAAACGCAAAGAAAGCAATGAGCATACCTGATAAATTTCTTCTGGCGGCAGAGGCAGAGTTGTAGAGTGAAATAGATGAAAAGTGATAAGAAGGGTTAATTTGTAGACAAAACATTAATTAAGAAAAATTAATTAGGGATAATATAGTAATTAGATGGGCAAAAATAATACCATGTCATAGGATTAGACTAATCCCACCCTCTATGGTGGGATTAAATTTCAGCCATTTCATGGAATTAAGCCATTCCCGGGAATACAATATTCTCGGGACTAATTTTCTGTTGGGAAATTATAGAGCGAGCGCAGCGGAAGAAAACGTAAAATTAAAAATTTCGCATAGCCTATAATTTCCTTCCAGGGTCCACTATCTATGTTTATACTAGTAAGGGAAGATGTATACCTAAATTTCAATCGGTGGCTTTGAAACTTGCGAGTCCAAGAAGTCCATAGCTACGCGTGTCCTTCCTTTGCCGGTGATCCAAACGAACAGTTTGGCAGACACCCAAGTGCTAGCCTCCAATCTCTTCTTCCCAACAGATTACGGGAACCCAATCTACGGATCTTGATTGTTCAAGAACAATTCTTGAACCCCAAGATAAAGTGGCGCACCAAAAAGATGGACCAAGAACTACTTTCTTGGCACCTATCTCTCTTCCCACACACACATGACACCTCAAGCCCTAAACCTTTTAGCGTTTCTAGTCGAATTCTCTCAAGCCCTAAACTCTTTTAGGGTTAGTCGAATTTTCCTCCCCACTTTAGAATAGGCGACTTTTCTCTCATTTTCTTAGGGTTGGTGAGTTGTTGTGTGTCTCATAGGGTTATGAGACTTGTGTGGGGTTTAAATAGAGTCATATCAGGGAATCACATTCCCTAAATCATGAAATTAGGGAATTATAATAAAGAAAATGGTGACTTCAATTCTTTGATTATAATATTACACTAATATTATAATTCAAAACTAAAAGGCAATTCAAATTTAAATTTCAAGATCAAATCTTGAAAACTAAATCTTGAATGCCCAATCCCTATTGGTCAAGAGGATTTGAATTCTTAATTAAAATATTACATTAATATCTTAATTTGAAATTCAAAATGCAATCTTGAAATCCAAAATGCAAGATCAAATCTTGCCCATTGGATGTCAACCATGCGCCATCCTCCATACCAAATTTATAGGAATTTAATAAATAAGATAACAACCTTAACTCTTAGGAAGTTATAACCAACTTATTAATTTCCTTAACAAATTGAATTAAAATATTACNAGATAAATTAATGTGTTATCATGTTATTAGCATGTTTACTATGATAACGTCCATGATTAATTATGAGATAATTAATCTAAATCTGTCCCTGGTCGATTGTTTTGTGGGAACAAAAATGAACTAAGACCAGCATGACCTCGGTGCATAGAGATGCATGCACTAGATGCTGGGACGAGAGTCATGGTGCAATTACGTAAGGGGGTTACGAGTTGCTGGACTGACCCGGAGAGTCCTGCATGGGTTTAGTCATCAGCTTGCCTCTCCTTGTACACCTGTAGCGATGTCTTAGACCTGAGGTCATCATTATTCCGGCGTTGCAGTTGTCAGACTTTGGCTTAGTCTAACGCTGCCCGTAACAGGGTAGTCATAAGGGCTAAGTACGAGTTTGGTTGATTGCCGTGCTGAGGAATGTGGATTGGCCAAAATGGGATTTTGTCCCTCATTAGATGAGAGATATCTAACTGGCGCCCTCGATGAGTCTGTCTAGGAAAAAGAGTGGCCACTCAGGAATTGGGACTTACTCAGGGAATCGAGAAAGTTGTGGTTTGGATTATCCAATATTAAATTCTTTAATATTGGATAACAAGAAACCTAGAGGGTGGCGCCTCTTCATAATTTAATTAATAAATTTTTTTTGTTAATTTAAATCAAGATTTGAATTTGAATTCAAGATTTGATTTTGATTTCAAGATTCAAGTTTGAATTAAAGATATTAGGGTAATAATTTAATTCAATATTGTTAGGGAATTTGAATTCAAGATTCAAATTTGAATTAAAGAAATTAGGGTAATAAGATACAGATATAGATACTAATTTTGTTAATACAGATAGGGTACGATTATTAAATAGGATAAACATATACGGATACTAATACGATAGTGATAAAATGACCAGATACTTTATTCGTTATCATTCCTAATGCGTAACAAAACACATATTTGGTGAGTATTTTCACCCAATTCAAATGCTAGAGATACCAAAAAATAAAGAAACTTTCACTTGTACTAAACTCTTAAGATGCATATAACAATCTGCAACTTTATTTGTTTTGTAAAAAATAAATCATAAATTTAAAAAGTGATGAAGGATTAAATTTGAGTAAAATAACTTTTCGGTCCCTGATTTATGCACTCGCTGACAGATAGGTCCTTGAATTTTACCCATTGCACTAGCCGGTCCCCGAATTTTGCAAACGCTGCACTAATTGGTCCCTCCGTCATATTGGCGTTACAAAAATGCTGACGTGGCCATAACGGACGTTGATGTGTCCCGTTATGGCCACGTCAGCACCCGTTATGTTTTTTTTTAAAAAAAAAGAGCTGCCACGTCATAAAATAGCGACACATCAGCATTTCTCATTGTACTTATAGGTCCCTAACCCATTTTTATTCCATTATTCTCAATTCCCCCTCTTTTTCATCATTTTCATTCATTTTAGTCCCAAATTCTCAAAATAAAATTATAAAGTGTCCCAAAACTTTTCCAAACATTCCAATTTAGTCCTTAAAAATATTTAAAACCCTAAACTCTAAAACCCCAAACCCTAAAACCCCAAAATCTAAAACTTCAAACCCTAAACTCTAAAAAAAAGTCTGAGTTGAACAATTAGGCCCTTGACCCATCTTTATTTATATTATTCTCAATTCCCCCTCTTTTTTCTCATCTTCATTCATTTTAGTCCCAAATTTTCAAAATAAAATTGTAAAGTGTCCCAAAATTCTTCCAAACATTTCAATTTAGTCCTTAAAAAATATTAAAACCCTAAACCTTAAACCGCCAATCCTCAAATCCCAACAACTTCCGGCGACGACGAAGAAGGCTTGTCTCCGAGACCCCGTGTACGGTTGCGTCGGCGTTATCTCCGTCCTCCAACACTGCCTTAAGAAGATCCAAACTCAACTCCTCAACGCCAAGAAAGAGCTTGCGGCATCGATATCGGACCTCCCGGCGGCGGCGCGGTGGTTCCTCTCCCTCTCCTGCCGCCGCACATTCTGTCGAATACCCATGGACATCAGCACAAGCTTCGATACCCATATAGCTGTTTCGAATCTGTTCGATTTTGCTGAACATGGGTTTCCAAAAAGATCCATCTTTCTATTTTCTCGGGAAACAAACAAAAATACCCAGAAACTGAAAGTTGCAAGAGCTGGAGAAAGGGAGGAGTATTATCAGCGAAAAAAAGTACTGATTTTTATGGGGGATTTGGGTGAATGATGAATCTGGGTGTGGTTATAAATCAAGTTTTCATAAAGGGTTTGTGCTAGATTTTCATGAGGGTGTGAAGAAGATGAGAAGAGTGGTTTGGGTGGGTTTCTTTTTTTTTTTTGGGGCAAAATTGTTTCAAATACTAATTTATTTATTTTTTCTTACACTTTAATCCTATTATAAAAAGAAATGACCTTAATTTAAAAAAAATAAAACTTTTTGAGTAATGCAAACCAATTTTTTCTTTTATTTAACAGAAAAATTGGATGAAAATTGGAGAGAGACTAACACTGAAACTTTTTAAAAACTCGAGGGACCAAAACAGAATTTTGAACAAATTTGAGGGATCAAAATAAGACTTTAGCCTAGATTTTTTATGAAATTACTATTATACCCTCACTGATTTGGCCTAAATTTAACATAAGGGTGTTATTTGCACGTAATTAAAAACTTAGGGGTGCTATTTGCACAAATTAAAAACTCAGGGGTGTTATGTGCACCCAACCTAAAACTCAGGGGGTGTCTCTGCATTTTGGCCTTAAGAAAATATATGGGATGATGAAGACAAAGATAAAAAAATTGAGAATAAATTGAGAATGAAGTTTCTGGTGATGTGTAATTTTTTTAGGGTTTAGGATTTATGAGTTTAGAGTTTTAGGGTTTAGTGTTTTTAATATTTTTAAGGACTAAATTGAATGAAGATGAAGATTAAAAAAAGTTTTAGAGTTTAAGGTTTAGGGTTGTAATATTTTTTAAGGACTAAATGGAAATGTTTGGAAGAGTTTTGGGACACTTTACAATTTTATTTTGAAAATTTGGGACTAAAATGAATGAAGATGAGAAAAAAGAGGGGGAATTGAGAATAATATAAAAAAAGATGGGTCAAGGGCCTAATTGTTCAACTCAGACTTTTATCTAGAGTTTAGGGTTTGAAGTTTTAGATTTTGGGGTTCTAGGGTTTGGGGTTTTAGAGTTTAGGGTTTTAAATATTTTTAAGGACTAAATTGGAATGTTTGGAAAAGTTTTGGGACACTTTATAATTTTATTTTGAGGATTTGGGACTAAAATGAATGAAAATGATGAAAAAGAGGGGGAATTGAGAATAATGGAATAAAAATGGGTCAGGGACCTATAAGTACAATGAGGAAATGCTGATGTGTCGCTATTTTATGACGTGGCAGCTCTTTTTTTTTAAAAAAAACATAACGGGTGCTGACGTGGCCATAACGGGACACGTCAGCGCATAACGGGACACATCAGCGTCCGTTATGGTCACGTCAACATTTTTGTAACGCCAATATGACGGAGGGACCAATTAGTGCAACATTTGCAAAATTCAGGGACCGGCTAGTACAATGGGTAAAATTTAGGGACCTATCTGTTAGCGAGTGCATAAATCAGGGACCGGAAAGTTATTTTACTCGATTAAATTTTAAATTTTGTGCGACAAAAGATTTTATTTATAGTTGATAGCCAAGACTAGTTATAGTTGTTATTTCTTCTAATGCAAGTTAGTAATTGACTTACACACTTCGTCATAACTTTGCTTCTTCACTAACGTGGGGTTGATTCAACTTTTAAGTGATAAACTGTTTGATATTATTTAAATTAAATTTTAAATTTGAGATTATGTTAATGCGATTATTTTTGGTAAAAGATTCTTTTATTATAATTAGATTCTTTTAAGAATTGGGCGATTTTGACTAATAGTTAAAGATTATTTTTCTGTTACTGCCTTAATTGAACATGAGACATCATATTTAAGAAATTTAATGTTAGATTTTATTGGTTTGAGATTTATTTCAAGGTGTATTTAAAAGTGAAAAAAAACGATGCCTTAAATGAAGTTAATAAACTAATTTAGGGATGGATCCTTACTTTAGTTTTCAAGAAGGTTATTTGAGCAAGAATGACAATAGATCTTTTAGGGAGATAATTTGAGAAGCTTTGAAAGAAAGAAAGAATATCTAACCTGAATTAAGGTTAAGAAAGCAATATTTATAAAGAGAGCTCCAAGGGAGGTCAGTGAAGATAATAGAATTGCATGTCCAAGATACTTGAGATAATGAAGCACGAAAATATTATAGTTAGTTATTAAGGCCAGATGATCGTCACAAAATCAAATGATCGCTTGGGATAAATTGGTAGGGGGTTGGTATCTAGGTAAGTGATCACACTGCTTAATATATGAGGTTTGTTCTGACGAGTTGGCGAATACCCAAAATATAATATAATATATATATATATATATATATAAAAGAAGTAAAATTGATGTGTATTTGAAAGTCTTAAAGATTATTTTTACATATGTATTTAAATTTCATAATTATATATATTATTTTTTATAAAATTCATTTTCAAAACATATTTTGACAAATAGAGTATAACATAATCGTCGAGATTAAATGTGAATATATTACAACAAAAAATAATCAATCCTATAGAAATGATAGGGATCAATGTTATGCCAAATCATGGGGCAAATTAAAAGTAACAAATGATCCTTGGGGTAACAATGTTCTTGTGCACATATAGTTGTTTCGTGAAAACGATGCCAACATTTTCATTTTGGCTGAGGTCAGTGATGATAACCCAAGAGAAATCATTGTACAACAGAGTGCACTGAAGTATGTTTTGGCCAAAAAAAATATTAATAATAAAGATTGAAACACATACTAGGAGCTAGAAGTGTGAAAAACTCAATGTATTATTATTATATCAAAGATATTGTGTTTTATATTTGGTTGAGTTTTTCACATATTTTGTGACTATATATATATAATTTTTATACATACAAATTATATATATGTTAATTCCTATATATTATATTCAAATAAATTTTATTTAAGACGTTGTTGTTTTAAATTTAACATCATCTAAAAGAAGTAGCAGAAGTAAATTTGCTCAAAAAACATAAAAGTAGGTCTAAGGAGAATTATTTTTAGTTTCCTTAGAGGATTTGAGATTGAAGATCATGCAAGAAAGATATACAAAGAGGAATTATGTGAATCTACTTTGAAGCTTTTATCATGTTTCTAGAGTGAAAGATGTATACGTGAGTGTGAGAAGCATTACCTTCTTTTTAGTGTTTTGGTTCTTATATATATAAAGGAAAAAGTAGGTCATGGTTGGTGGTAAAAAATATGTAGTTGACAATGATAGGGCGTGTTGTTGGTAGAGACTCGACACCTGGTATGAAGCATATCTTATATTGTCAGAATTTGGTGTGATATATTATGATTGTTGGAATGATTTTTTAATAAATTTTGATAAGGTAGGTACATGTAATTAATGAGGGTCGTCTAGGGCGAGCCTTGCTTAATAAATTAGAAGAGCAACTATAGTATTAGGGAAGTACACTGAGATTTCTAGGAGTTGTCCTTTATTATTCTAGTAATGGGGATCACTTGGACGATTTTGGTTTCTTGGTATTGAGAATGGGTTGTCAACTCATGGTATATCATTTGCTCCTTTTGCGAGAAGTAAGGGTGGATCATGGGCAACCTTTACTTGGTAGGGCCAAGATCACTTGTTCCTTATTAAAGAAATAAGGTTGAGTCATGAGTGACCTTTGTCTCACAAAGTCAAAGTATATTACTTAAAATAAAACTCGAGTAAAGTTCTTTATATTTTTGTTATAATTTTTTTTTACATTTTTTTTATTACTTATTCTTCTGAAAAAGAGTAAGGTTGACTCATGTGCAACCTTTGCTTAACAAAGCTAAGTTCTACAAACTCCAAATTGATAAATTATGTAGAACATAACATTTAAATCTAAGTATTTGAGATATACTATTACCTATTTCATATATGATTAAAAGTTTAAAACATCGGTTGCAACATTTTACATTTCTTGAATGCTTTCTCCCGCGGTAATTTACCCACTAAACTAGCTTCATAAGAATAATTTTATGCTTAATTCTTAGAAATAAATGAAAAAAAAGAATAACATTGAAGTGCTATGAACAATTTAAAAAAATTCATGAAAATATAAGGTTTAAATTATAATATATATATATATATGCCTATTTTGACATATAGTGACAAAATCTACTATTGTAAATTTTACACCTAATATGAAATAATCTTTAATTTAGCAATCAATCGAATGATATTGCTTAGTTTTTAAAAATATTACTTTTTTATGACGTGCCAATAATAAAAAAAGTTACTTGTTATACTTATATTAAAATTAAACCTTATAATAACTTCCTAAAACAGAACCTTATATAATCCTAAATAATTTTCTTGTTATATTTATATATTAAAAGAATTCACGTTTATCATGTTGCATTAGAGAAATTTTCTGTTTTGATTTTTTCTTAAGGGTAGTTTGATTGCGGTTGGTGAATTTGAAAAGATAGAATTTCTACTACCTAATTCAAATGACTGCGGACACCATTTTATTAGAGACAAATGGTATATATAATATGTTATTTGGATCTGGTCAAACCATTTCTTTTCTAAGTAACCTTCAAGATGTTATTGTAATACCAAGTAATGCGATATAAAGTTGGATTTTTTTTTTTTCAAAAAATACTTTAGTTAAAGTTGTTTAGACTTTTGCGTTAATTAATTACGAATAATGCTGAACTTCCTATTTTTTTATCTCATTAGTCGTGTAAACAAATACTTGATAGTAAAGTTATAAGAATAAATTGATATTAATTTTTAGAAATTAAATTTTTTTTTTAATTTGATACTAAGAAAATAAAATCATAAAAATAATTTTTTTTAAAAATTATAATCAATTTTATATTTTATAAAGAAATAATTAAAATTTAATAAACAAACTTGATATGATTCTGTATTTTCTCCACGTGATATTTAATGAGTGATACTACAGAAAAGATAAATTTATTGTTAAATATTCGCTAGCATCTTTATAATATGAATTCAATTAATTATACTTAAATATTTAAAATATCAAAATTTAAAATTTTATCTTTTGAAAACTAAACTAAAAAAAATAATAACTTTTTTTCAATATAAATACCTATATGATAAACTAGAAAAAGGACACACTTACCTAGTTCAATAAGTGAGGGCTGCAAGAGCAATTTGATCGTCCAAATACCTGCAAGAACTTCACAGGGGGGCCCTGCGAAGAATACTCCGACGCTCAAGTTAGTGTATGAGTGATGTGAGAGCAAGAGAATTCTGAGAGGTGAGAAGTAGCTAACCTTAGTCTGCTGGGTTGAGCTCTATTTATAGAGCAGGGGGAGAGTGGTGGCCAGCACGCGGGGTGCACCATGTAGTCAGGCACGATTTCCACCATCGGGAGTGGTGGAGACCGAGATTTGCGGGACAAGGCAATAGTGGGTGATTGCGTGTCGCGTTACTGGGCGGGCGCCAGACGACTGGAGAACGTGGGTCTGACTAAGTCCGTGGCCCACGATCTCCACCAGCGAGGATTGCGAAACAAGGCAGTCGTGGGTGACCGCGTGTTAATCTGGAGGCGCGCGCCATGACCCTGGATGGATCACGACCGCCCCTAAGTGTGCAGAGGGCACTCGATTGGCTCGAGTGCGCCTTGCCAGGTTTGGAGGGGAGAATAGGCCCGGTTCGAGGGCCATTTAGGCATACGCCCAAATAGTGATGTATCACTATCTATAATTCTACTCCAATGTTCTCAACTTTTCCGAATTTCTTTTATTATTATACAATACAAATAAACAAACGTAAAAATAAAAAGAAGACAAAAGTATTAATTTCGTCCCCAAACTTTACACCAACTGTTAACTTTGTCTCAAATCTTTTTTCACTGTTAATTTCGTCCCCAATGTTTTACATTTTGGTCAATTTTATTCTTTGACTAACTATTTTTAATAAATTAACGACAAACTGCATCTTGTTTTTCAATTTGAGTTAAGATTTGAGTTTCTTTTTTTTATCAATTTTACATTACATATCATTAGTCACATAGATTTTATCATTAATATTTGGCTAAAGTAAAAACAAATGATAAAATTGACCAAAATGTGAAACATTAGGGACGAGGATAGTAAAAAAAGATTTGGAACGAAATTGACAGTTAGTATAATTCCGTTCCCAATTATGTCAATTAATTTAACCTCTCAAACATCCCATTCATGCATTGAGTTCAAGAGGGTTTGCTCTGCTTTTGTGATTGTTTCTGTTTTCATCAATGAGAAAAAGAAGTATGGTTTTCCTGAATATTTACTCAAACATAGAGAGAGAGAGAGAGATGTAGAGAGAGAGGGGTAGTCATTTTCCATATAGAAGTCCTGTTCTATCATTGTCTCCAACCTTGAAACTATTTTCTATGAATACAAACTTCGTGTGGAGGCAAAGCCAAGCATACACAATCAGACATACACCAAACAAACACCCAAAACAAACAAACCCCTCTTTGTCTTTTTCATTTATTTTCTCAAACTTCCACTCCTTAAAAACCAAGTCTTATACCCAGAAAACTTGAATAAAAAAACTACAACCTCCTTCGACCAACGAGAGTTGAATTTGATAAAAGAGGCCAGTCTCTCTATTAAAGAAGTTTTGGTACTTAGTACTCCATAATTAGAGGTGTTCAATGGGTTGAACAAACCTCTTAACTTGTGAAAACCAATCCAACCCGTTAATTCGAATGAGAAAATTTTGGGTCAAGTGTACTCTGAGTTGGACCGAGAGTTTTAAGAATTATTTTTTATTTACCTAAAATTAAATTTTGGTCTCTCAAAAAATATTACTTTCTCAATTTAGTCTCCTCATATATTTTTATTCTCAATTTAGTCGCTTAAAAAAATTGTAAGTGACCAAATTGAGAAAAAAATTAAGATGAACCAAATTTAAAAAAATAGTATGGGTTAACCCGCCAACCCAATTTAACCTAATCCACCTTTGTTTGATTTGGGTTAGCTGAAAGTAAACTCGAGCTAACTAATCCAACCCTTGAACACCCTTGTCCATAACAATACATCGGAAAAAGAATGGTCAAAGTACAAATTTGGTCTCATATCTTTTGCTCAGTTTTCAGTTTGATCATGTATATTTTTTGTTGCACTTTTAGTCTCATATCTTTTGCTCAGTTTTTAGTTTGATCATGTATATATTTTTTTTTTTTTGCACTTTTGGTCTCGTATCTTTGCAAAAGGTCCCAATTTGTTCTCATATCTTTGTAAAAAGATTCACCGTTAATTCCACTTGACCTAAAGATATGGAACCAATTCTACACCTAACCCAAAGATTTGAGACCAATTATGCACTTTACCAAAAGATATGTGAGCAAATCTGCAGCCAAAAAACATATGGGGCCAAATTGGGTCCAGAACCAAAGATATGTGACCAAATTGAGAACTAAGTAAAAGATATGGGGCCAAATTTATACTTTGGCCAACAAATAAAAATAAAAACTTCAACCTCCTGCTTCTTACTTCCAAGTTTCATGTCTCTTTCCCTTTAACAACCCCAGTTCCTCTCGTTCAATATTGAAGCCCTTGACATTCCTGACCCAAATACTAAGCAAGTGTAGGTGAATGATGGTGACTACCTCATTATTCTCCCATCAAAACCTCTTCCTTTTACATACCACACCCTTTCATGGGTTCTGAATTTACACCATCATCACTTCATTCTTCTTCTTCTCTGTTTTCCCCTGTTGGTACTTTCTGACATTCATTCATTCATTCATTCAAGAAGTGCCAAAAAGTGAGATCATAATTAAAATAATAAAATGCAGCTGCAAATATCACCAAGTCTAAGGCATGTGACTGTGCTTCCAGGAAAAGGGTTGAAAGAGTTTATCAAAGTGAATGTTTCATCAAGGCGAGTTTCCTATAGGATGCTCTTCTATGCACTCTTGTTCTTTACTTTTCTTCTTCGTTTTGTGTTTGTCTTGACAGCAGTTGATGGCATTGATGGTTCTGATAATATTAACAAGTGCTCCACAATAGGTACATGTATACATTAACTTCACTTTGTTTAATTTTTTTTTTTAGGCTAAATGAACCTGAACGATGACGTTTTTCGTTAAATGATTATTTTGGTTCTAAACGCATGCCCTAATGTTCATTTTACTCCTTTATGTTGTAAAATGTTTAAATGTTGGCAAAATGTTTCATTTTAAAATCAATAGATTAACTTTGGATTTTGAAATTATACTATTAGAAAAAAAAAAAAACTAACTCCATATGACGCCAGTGACTAATCTGTATTAAAATGAATTTTTGATATACTTTTAATTATATTTGCAGGTTGCCTGGGTAAAAAATTAGGACCAAGGATTCTGGGGAGAAAGCTTGAATCAACTGTAATCTCCTAAACTCTTGTAAATGTATTTGTTTTTTCGTTGTTTTTTTTTTTT
>QANZ01020534.1:0-15131 GCA_003254925.1 Chamaecrista fasciculata | reverse complement strand
AAAAAAAAAAAAACTAAAACCATAGGGACAAAATTAAAATTTTGAATAAATTATAGGGACTAGATTATTAATTTTGTCTTGTCCGATCCTTTTCTCCTGTAACTAGCAAGATACCTTGAACTGAAATTTCTATTAATGACTGAGATTGACACTGATTTTCAAAAAGGTCCCAGAAGTGATATATGAAGTATTAGATGAACCCATTGACAAGGATGAAATTGAAGGAAGATCTGACATTCCACAGACCTTAGAAGAATTCATGGCTGAAGTGAAGGAAGGTGGATATGATGCCCACACATTTGCTCTTAAACTTCGAGAAATGGTATTCTCCTCCCTCATTTTAACAAGAGAGACAACACAAGAATATTTAGGTCAAAGTACAGTTTTGGTCTTATATCTTTTGCTCAAGTCTCAATTTGGTCCTGTATCTTTTATTGTTGCACTTTTCGTCCTATATCTTTTGCTCAGATCTCAGTTTGGTCCCATATCTTTTTCTATTACACTTTTGATCTCATATCTTTTTCTATTACACTTTTGATCTCATATCTTTTAATAAGGTTACAAAATTGGTCACATATCTTTGAAAAAGGTAGTGGTAGAACTTTTTGCAAAGATATGAGACCAAATCTACAACTAAAAAGATATGAGACTAATTCTGCACCTAGCCAAAAAATATGAGACCAAAAGTGCAACAACAAAAGATATAGAACCAAATTGAGACTTGAGAAAAAAATGAGACCAAAAATGCATTTTGGCCGAATAATTTATTATTGCACAAATTACAGTTTGTCATCAAGTCTACTCACTCTGCATCAATTATGACTTAAAATATACTTAGACTTTTTTGTTTTGAATAAACATATAAATTAGTCCCTATACACAAGTTAACAACTCAATATCTGAAAGTATAATTTATAATATTTAATCCTTGAAAGTCATAGAAACAATATATTTTAGTTATTTTGTCTCTGACTATAAGTAGTCCCTAAAAAATAGGCTTCAGGGACTAAATTGTATTGCCTCCACTACATTCAAGGACTAAAGTGTGTAAATCAGACCTTTAAAGATCAAATTGTCAACTCATATTTTTCAGTGACCAAATTATATGTTTACTCTTTTGTTTTTGTGACTGATCTGAGTCAATTAATGTTACTCTTTAACATTTAGTGAGCCCATCCATATAAGCTATGTCTGCATAAATGAGTGAACTGAAATCATCTTTTCTTTTTTGTTGTCATAGAAACTAAACAAAGAAAAAAGGACCATATTGTGACTTTTACAATACTAGAAGGATCAAAACTTCATTTAAGATGATATCATAACTGTTAATTCTAAGACCAGAATGGATAATTTCTGATATCTTCACATAGCCACAAGGGAATATATATACAAGGCTCAAGCTCTCCTACCTACCTATATTAATTACATACTTCTCAACTACTTACATTACTAACTCAACTACTAACATAACTCATAACAACTCTTAACACTCCCCCTCAAGTTGGAGCATAGATATTAATCATGCCCAACTTGTTACAAATGTAATCAACCCTCACCCCATTCAAAGCTTTAGTAAAGATATCTCCTAATTGATCTCCAGATTTAACATATGCTGTGGAGATTATATTTTCTTCAATCTTTTCACGAACAAAATGACAATCAATCTCAATGTGTTTAGTTCGTTCATGAAAAACGGGATTTGATGCAATATGGATGGCAGCCTTGTTGTCACACCATAGTTTTGTAGGATGTGAAGTCTTCACTCCAAGTTCTCCCAAAAGTTGTCGTATCCACACAACTTCACAAGTTGCCTGAGCCATTGCTCTATACTCAGACTCAGCACTAGAACGGGAGACTACATTCTGCTTCTTACTTTTCCATGAGATCAGATTTCCTCCCATGAACACACAATATCCTGTAGTAGATCTTCTATCTGCCTTGGATCCTGCCCAATCTGCATCAGAAAAGCACTCAACATCAATGTGTCCATTATTTCTGTATAAGAGACCTCGTCCTGGAGCACTTTTCAAATAACTAAGAATTTGTTCTAAGGCTTCCCAATGCTTGACAGTTGGAGAAGACATGAATTGACTAACAACACTAACAGGGTAAGCAATGTCAGGGCGAGTTACCGTGAGGTAGTTCAGTTTTCCAACCAACCTCCTATATCTCTCAGGATCCTCAAATGGTTCCCCATCATCCTTCCATAGTTGCAATCCTGGAGTCATAGGAGCACTACATGGCTTAGCCCCTAGTTTTCCTGTTTCAGTCAACAGATCAAGAACATATTTCCTTTGGGACAAGAAGATGCCCTTCTTACTTCTTGCTATCTCAACTCCTAAGAAGTATTTTAATGGCCCCAAATCTTTTGTCTGAAACTGAGAGTGAAGGAAGGACTTGAGAGAAGAGATACCTGAATCATCATTCCCTGTAATGATAATGTCATCCACATAGACAACTAACAAAATTATGCCTGCATCGGTCTTCTTATAAAAGACTGAGTGATCAGATTTGCATTTGAGCATGCCATATTGCATGACTACATCACTGAATCTGCCAAACCAAGCCCGAGGGCTCTGTTTCAACCCATATAAAGATTTGTGCAAACGACATACTTTCCCACGCTCCCCCTGAGCAACAAACCCAGGTGGTTGCTCCATATATACTTCTTCCTGAAGATCACCATGGAGAAATGCATTCTTGATATCCAACTGATGCAAGGGCCAATTATAGGTTGCTGCCATAGAGAGAAATAACCGAACAGATGTAAGTTTAGCCACAGGAGAGAAAGTGTCAGAATAGTCAACACCATAGGTTTGAGCATAGCCCTTAGCAACCAAACGTGCTTTGAGTCGCGCCACAGAGCCATCTGGATTAACTTTGACATTAAATACCCATTTGCAACCAATGACTTTCTTTCCCGCAGGTAAATCCACCAAAGACCAAGTTTCATTCTTCTCAAGAGCCATCATCTCTTCAATCATTGCTTCACGCCAACCAGGATGAGATAAAGCCTCAAGAACCGAACGAGGAAGAGAAACTGTGTCTAGAGAAGCAACAAAGGCACGAGAGGAAGGAGATAGATGGTTATAAGAGACAAAAGATGAAATTGGATAAGTACATGGACGTTTACCTTTCCGAAGAGCAATAGGACGATCATCGGCGGAATCATGGTCAGAGGAAACTGGATCTAACGACAAAGAGGATAGTGGAGGGCATGAGTCTGGAGCAGGATTACTAGTTTGTCGTGGTCGCCGAGAGTAGACATGTTTTAATGGAGGACGCGTGTCCTCTGAGACTTGCGTAACTGGTGGACATGTGTCATTTGATAATGTGTCTACCGATGCCTGCATAACTGGAGGACATGTGCCCTCTAACAATGTGTTTACTGAAAATTGAGGCACAGTATAAATCAACAAGTCATCTTCCTCCCCCTCTTCGAGATGCACAGGTGGGTGAGGAAAGAAAGGAGCATTTTCATGAAATGTAACATCTCTAGAAACAAGGTACCTATTAAGATCAGGAGAGAAGCACCGATACCCTTTTTGGACTCGACAATAACCAAGAAAGACACATTTAATAGACTTAGGATCAAGTTTACTGTGAGGTCGAACATCTCGAACAAAGCATGTGCATCCAAATATCCTAGGCTCAATAGGAAACAAAGGCTTAGAAGGAAAAAGAACAGTATATGGAATCTCACCCTGAAGAACAGACGAGGGCATTCGATTAATAAGAAAACAAGCTGTGGATATGGCATCAACCCAAAATGGCTTAGGAACCTTCATTTGAAAAAGAAGAGCCCGAGCCACTTCTAGTAAGTGTCTATTTTTCCGCTCAGCAACACCATTTTGAGATGGAGTATCAACACATGAAGATTGATGAATAATGCCATTTTGTGACATAAAAGACTGAAAGGATCCAGAGAAATATTCTTTAGCATTATCACTCCGTAAGGTTTGCACAGAAACATTGAACTGAGTTTTGATTTCAGAATAGAAGGCACAAAAGTGAGTAAACAACTCAGAACGATTTTTCATGAAATATAGCCAAGTAACACGAGAATAATCATCAACAAAAGTAACAAAGTATTTGAAACCTTGTTTAGAGACGACCGGACAAGGACCCCAAACATCTGAATGGACTAACTCAAATGGAGATGTAGCCCGTTTATTGACTCTAGGACTAGATGGAAGACGATGATGTTTGGCAAACTGACATGACTCACAATCCAAAACAGATAAGTGATTAAACTGAGGATAAAGTTTCTTAAGAGAAGGTAAGGAAGGATGACCTAAACGACAATGCACATCAAAAGGGGAGAGGACACTTGAGCAAGCAACAGGTCGTGACGATTCCAAAACGTATAATCCTCCAGACTCATGTCCTCTACCAATAATCCGTTTTGTCGTAAGATCCTGAAAAAGACAATGGTCGGGAAAGAATGAGATGACACAATTTAAATCACGAGTGAGTTTACTAACCGAAAGCAAATTGAATGCAAAATTGGGTAAACTCAATACTGAAGATAAGGAAAGTGAAGGAATAGGATTGACAATTCCAGAACCAAGGACACGAGAAGTGGAACCATCTGCCAAAGTAACATGAGGAGTGGAAGAATGAGGTTGAAAAGTGGAGAAGAGATTTGGATTACCTGTCATGTGCTCTGTAGCTCCTGAATCAATAACCCATTTAGAAGATGATGAAAGTAGGCATTTAGTGGATTTACCTGATTCGGCAATAGTTGTAACGTGAGAGTTTACTAACTCCTGATACTTGAGAAATTGAGCATATTCATCAGCGGAAATACAAATAGTTTTATTGGCCATCGAAAAAGTCTTCTCAACAAGGACACCAAATGAAGCCAAACTAGTCTCAAAAATGCTAACCAAACAAATAGAGTATAAACTCTGGAATCAAACTATGAAGAGGCACCAAACAATAACCTCAAATTAACCAAATGATGGCTGGACAGTAGATTGAAAGCTCCAAACGCCAAGCACTGAACTCAGCACCAAAGCCACACAGCAAACCGAAATGTGGCACCAAATGCGAAACTGGCACGCGCAGCAAGCCAAAATGAGGAATCAACCAATAGGACCAAGCAAAAACTGGCTGGAACCTCTGGGTGTTGACCGGAAACCGCCGGAAATGGCCCTACGACGGCGGAGGAACAAAGCAGTAGTCGGAACGGAGCTTCACGCGCTCTCACGCGCCGGCGCGTGAGATCTGCGCAGCAAATACGAGTGGCGCGTGTGACTCACACGCGCCGAGCTAGGTTGCCGGAATATGGGGTTTCGCCGGTCGGAGGACGGCGAAGACAACTGTGCCGGCGGTGAGAGAGGATGATGACGTTCAAAACAGACCCAAACTTGAATAAACCTAAACGGCCGCTGTACAGTGACAGTGAACCAGAAAACAGAACTCAAAATGGACCCTGACTCCAGAAATTAGAGAGCTTTGATACCATGTTAATTCTAAGACCAGAATGGATAATTTCTGATATCTTCACATAGCCACAAGGGAATATATATACAAGGCTCAAGCTCTCCTACCTACCTATATTAATTACATACTTCTCAACTACTTACATTACTAACTCAACTACTAACATAACTCATAACAACTCTTAACAATAACAAAGCTATTCATAGACTTTCCCAAAAAATGCTAAAACTTTTGAACTGCAGTGGTCTTTAACATGAAATCAGAATCTCAAATGCAATGGATTTTATGGGATCATCACATAGCTAAAGATTTTGAGTTGAAAAATTTTAGGTCAAAGGGTCATTTTGGTCCTAAATGTATGTCCTAATATTCATTTTGGTCCATTATGTTACAAAATGTTCAAATTGGTCTTAAATGTTTGCAAAATGTTTCATTTTGGTCCCAAAATGACCAAAATTTTATCAGGTCACCCTAATGGAACAAAGAACAAGGACAGCCAAAATCCAAGAGTACTTATATCGCCATGTAGCATCAAGCAGCATACCAAAACAGCTTCACTGCCTAGCCTTAAGGCTAGCTAATGAGCACACAAACAATGCAGAAGCTCGCCTTCAGCTTCCTTCACCCGAATTCGTCCCGGCCCTCGTTGACAACAACTACTTCCATTTCGTCCTCGCATCAGACAACATTCTGGCAGCCTCGGTGGTCGCGAATTCGCTTGTTCGCAATTCCTTGAGACCCAAAACCGTTGTTCTTCACATAATCACAGATAGAAAGACTTATTATCCAATGCAGGCTTGGTTCTCATTGCATCCTCTATCACCTGCCATAATTGAGGTCAAGGCATTGCACCATTTTGACTGGCTTTCAAAGGGAAAAGTTCCTGTTTTGGAAGCAATGGAGAAAGATCAAAAAGTGAGGTCACAGTTCAGAGGAGGATCATCAGCTATTGTTGCAAATGCTACTGAGAATCCTTATGTTGTGGCCTCAAAGTTACAAGCACTTAGTCCCAAGTATAATTCACTGATGAACCACATTCGTATACATCTCCCAGAGGTAATTAACAGGGGTAGTATATATATAGATTCTAGAATTTAAACAAGTAAATTCTTTGAAATGCTTAATTTGATCTTTGAAAATTCGTGACTTGTTACAAGTTAAACCCTTTATGAATATCATATAACTGTACAACTCAGTCAGTAGAGAGGCCACATTGCAACGAGTCATGAATTTTCGATAACCAAAATTGATCATTTAAAAATTCTAAGGACTAGAGTAACATCGCGCATATAATCGAGGGGTTAAATTGATAGTTTAATTGAATTTAAGTAAACATGTAAATTAGTCCCTAAAATTACACGAGTCAACAATTCAATCTCTAGAAGTCTTGTTTATACTCTTTAGTCCCTGAAAGTCACTAAACCAATACATTTTAGTCCTTTTTATCTCTTCAAATTAGTCCCCAAAAAATAAACTTAAAGGACTAAATTGTATAGTATCCACCACTTTCATGGATAAAAGTGCGTAGAACAGAGTTTCAGGGACTGAACTGTTAACTTGTATATCTTTCAGGAACCAAATTGTATATTTACTCATCCATTATTTGAAAGCCTACTTTTTTTCTTTGGCTTAATTATCTGATGCTTATTACCATAATACGTGTATTTTCACAACAGTTATTCCCAAGTCTAAACAAGGTGGTCTTCTTGGATGATGATATTGTGGTTCAAACTGATCTTTCACCACTTTGGGACATTGACATGAATGGAAAAGTCAATGGAGCAGTAGAAACATGCAATGGAGAAGATAAGTTTGTGATGTCAAAGAGGTTGAAAAGCTATTTGAACTTTTCTCATCCTCTAATATCCCAAAATTTTGATCCCAATGAGTGTGCTTGGGCTTATGGCATGAACATTTTTGATCTGGAGGCTTGGAGGAAGACCAATATAAGTCTTACTTACCATTATTGGGTTGAACAGGTACATCAAATACTTTGGGTTTGTTGAAAGATGATATAATGGTAAACTTATTTTTTAGTCCTTAAATTTATCTTAAAATCTTAGTTTGAGAACAAATTCAGGGACTAAAAAATAAGTTTTCTCATAATTATTAGTTTAAAATACAAAAAAAGAACTCCCCTGTAATTTAGTCCCTGCAAAAAATCTCATAACTTTGATTTTTTTTCAAATAACTATTTTGTTAAGGTTTTTTTTTTTTCAAAAGATTAAGTTTCTTTGTACTTTCATGATTATTGTTATATTTTACATAGATCCAAACTAACAACTAACTATTTTTTTGCAATTTACAGTAGCTAAAAAACTAAAAGAATTTTGATTTTTTCAATGAAAATATTAACAAAAAGGATTATTTACACAAAATTAAAAGATCATTGGACCTTTGGTCACTTTTCAAAGTTCAGAAGAATTCTTTGCATTCAAGCCTAATAGTATTCTTACCTGCAATAACATCTATATATGTTTCCTTTCATGCAGAATATAAAATCAGACCTGAGCTTGTGGCAGCTAGGGACATTACCTCCTGGATTAATAGCATTCCATGGTTATGTCCACACCATCGATCCTTTTTGGCACATGTTGGGATTGGGATATCAAGAAAACACTAGTTTTTCTGATGCTAAGAGTTCTGGTGTCATTCATTTTAATGGCAGAGCAAAGCCTTGGCTAGACATTGCTTTTCCACAGCTAAAGCCATTGTGGGCTAAATATGTTGACTCTTCAGACAAGTTCATCAAGAGCTGTCACATAAGGACATCATCATCATCATAGCTTTGCTTGGTTTTGAAAAATATTTGATGTTGTTTCAGTTGAACAAATGGGTTTTGTATAAAGGGGACAGAAAATGAAAATGAGGGCTGTTCCAATTTCCAAGCATTATTAGGCTTTCAACTCAAAGAAGAAACAACAATGAGTTTTAATCTAATGCTTTTTCCCTCCTGTTGAAATTCTCGTTTTCAAAGTATGTGTATTTGTAGATTATAGATTATATATATATGTATATTCTTTCTACCAAGGATTTCATAATTAGGCGTTATCCTGCTGCAACTATAACAATAGATGACGTTCAACTCTACTATATGCAACTAAGCATTGCATTTTTTGGGATTAAAATGCTTAAATGAAAATTGGCAAGTCAATTTCACATGACAAGAACCAATTATTTTGGAGTAAACTAACAATTGAGTCCCTAAAAGATTACCGAACTGACAACTCGATCCCTGAAAGATTAAAATATATAGTTTAATCCTTAAAGATTAAAATAGTATACTAATTATTCTTTTTTATAGACTAAATAGTATACTATTTTAATCTTTCACGGACTAAATACTATTTTGATTTTTTAGGGACAAAATGTTTATTTTAATCTTTCAGAAACCGAGTTGTCAGCTTACTGATTTTTAGGGAACAAATTGTGAGTTTACTCAATAATTTTGCCTCAGGTGCTGGAAACGTTGACAGAGCTCAAGAAAATTCAAGTTCATATTTCAGTCAAGGTTGAATTAACAAAGAGAAAACCTAGTTTTTTGGTCCTTGAATTGTTACTGAGTCAACTATTTAATCCTTGAATTATAGAAAAACATGAATCAGTCCCTGAATTTTACACCACTGTCAACTTTTAGGTTCATGAATTGTAGGAAAGTATGAATCAGTCCCTAAATTTTACAACATCATCAACCTTTTGATCACTGAATTGTAGGAAATTATGAACCAGTCCTTAAATTTACACCACTGTCAACCTTTTGGTCCCTGACTATGGTGCAAAGATCCACAACGGTTAACTCAGGGACCAAAAAGTTGACTGTAGTGTAAAATTCAGAGACCAAAAGATTGACAGTGGTGTAAAATTCAGGGACCAAAAGGTTGATGATGGTATAAAATTCAGGGACTGATTCATATTTTCCTACAATTCAGGTACTAAATCGTTGACTCTAACAATTCAGAGACCAAAAAGTAAGTTTTCTCATTAACAAACAAAAATAGAAAATAAAATATTCAGATGAATTTAAAATATGGTTCGGCACAGGTTGTTTCAAAACAGAGTAGCAGCAGCTAACAAGAAAAAAATGAAGCAAAGACAGCCAGACAAGCTTATTAACATTTACATGTAAATACCAGCATTACTTCGTAATAGTATCAGATGCCAGATACAATCAAACCCATAATCACCAGGTTCACACTTCTTACACTTGATTGAAAGCTAACAAAGCCAATAAGAATCTAAGACAACAAAAAGAAAAAAAGAAAGAAAGAAAAAGCTAAGGTAAGGGGGGAATGGATACAGAATTTGGGCTAAAATTGAAGCCCAAGAAATTGTACTTTAGGCAACCGGTGGACGGAGTACATGGTCCTGGGAAGTATCCACTGCAGCTGGCGGCATAAACTGCCACATAGCGACTCCTGGGTAACCGATAAAAGGCACCAGCTTGCTGCCAGGAGCTTGGCCTTGTGCAGCAAATGCTGCAGGAATTGCAGGAGGGGGAGGCATGAAACTAGGTTGAGCATTGATTGCTTTCAGCTGCAGCTCCAACTTTTCTTTCTCTGCTTTGAGCCGTTGTTTCTCGTCACGAAGTTCATTCTTCTCGGCCTACATAATAGAATAGGAACTTAATGGAGCTAGAATTCTATAAAGCTTACACGAATTCTATCCTTCTCTGCTAGAGCAGAAAACATAAGGGAAGAGCTACCAAGAATACAGACCACCCAGAAAGTCATTTTATTCAGTCAGCAAAATTTTCTTTCAATGAATACAATATACGAAGCAAGGCCTCAAGCCCTCACCTTTAACTCTTTAATCTTCTCTTGAAGACTCGTATTTGAGTCTTTCAACTTTTGGGCTTCACCACGAAGCTGTGTCACCATCCGAACAGCATCAACCAGAATAGCAGCTTTGTCTGTTTTGGGAGGCCTTCCAGGCTCCAAAATGGAGCCTAATTCAAGAAACCTAACCATGTCAGGCATGTTAGGTACATTCCAGAGACACATTTGCATAAAAACTCAAGCAAGCATAGTGATAGAGAAGAGGGAAGAAGGTAGGTTAAAGTAAGAAAGAAGCTTACTTGTCATTCAGCCTATCTCTTCGCAATTTCTCTCGGCATGCCTTTGAGCTAGAAGCAGCACAAGATTCAGATCTACCTCTACAACAAGAAGTGAATGAGAGAGATGAGAAAACTTCTATAGGGTCAGCCAATGTGATCAACTTCATGAATGCAACTACACTAGCATCAATGAAAGATATCGGCCACATTTTAGCACCACTAGAAAAGACTGCCTTGATAAGAGATATCAGTAGCTAACTAGGAGGTTCTCAAAACAACCATTCGACTAGGTTTTATTATTTGAGATATGCCATTCTATTGATGATGACTTATGGTTAGCAAGTATGTATAAATAACAATCACAAATTCACAATTGTATTTTTATTTCAATAATATGCTGTTACAAATGTATACAAAAAATAAAAGAGTAAAAATTCTAAATATTAAGCTAGCAGCATAGACAAGCAAAACAATAGTAATTGGGAAATGAAGTAAAGTGGGGGCGGCAAAGGAACAAGTTATAAAATGAATTTTATAAATGACTTCATATGAAATTGTGTACCTCTTCTTCGAACCAGACTCTTTTACACCATCAGAATCCCCCAATGAGCCATCAATTTCAACACTAAAATCAGATAGTATCATGTAAAAAGGAAAGATAAAGTCAGCAAAAATGTAAGTTTGAGTGAGGGTGGTGGTGATATGCACAGGAAATTACCACTGAATGTGAACAGCAAAAGTGGGGCAGATATAGAGATAAATAAGATTTATGAATACGATCATGCAGATTTGCACCACCAGTACATTCTGATCAATATAAACCTTTCATGATACATAGAAATCAAACTATCTTCAGGAGTATTATCTACAGGAATTCTACTCCACGTATCCAAATACATGACTGGGACAGCAGTCCCTGTCGAAGTTCCTGAGAATCTAGTTATGCCTCAAAATCTACAATTTACTGAACATGAGAGAAAATAAAATTGAAAAGAAAAAAGGAAGTAAAGAAACAATGTGCTAGTTTATTCTTGCCCCCACTTATTAAACCCAAGCGGAGAGAAAAGTCAAATAGATTGGACAAAATTTGGGAAATATCAAGAATAATGGTCGTAACTAGTAAATAGCAGAGTTTCACCTATAAAATGCATATGAGGACTCATAACATATTTTAAAGGAACAACTAATAGCATTCAAAGCTCAAGCTCTAAACTATAGAACCCAGGAACAAAATCTTCAATACTATAAATTAACAACTACTACTAGTAATCAATCCAGAACTAAGAATGCAAAGACCCAGAAATTCACAAAACAAAGCAATCTGGCATAGTATAAGGGTCGAAATTTCTATAACCAAAGTACAATAATACATACTATAGTCAAACCCTAATTACCAATCAGCGATTAAAAGCAAAAGAAAACGCAATTGAGAATGATTTTAATACTTGACATTCGAAGAACCATTCAAGGCTTGTGCGGGCCAGGTGAAGCCAGAAGCAGGGACAGCGAAGGTCTCATCTGGAACAGCTATGTCGTCAATTAAGCCATAATCGAAAAGCCAATTGGAATTTTCAGGGCCGACCATTGTATGTGCAGAGAGAGGAGGTTACCGGAAACTTGAGAATTTCCGGCGAGGCCTCTTTTTCCGGTGGGAAATCAGACAGTAACGTGGGTTTTGTGGGTTCGATTCAGGGGTAGAAAATGAAAAAAAGACGAAGGGTGTTTTCTGCGAAAAGCGAATCTGTGAGAGTGATGAGGAATGAGGAAAATGGAAAGAAATTAACTCTTGGTGTGTGTGTGTGGCAATTGTCGTCAATGTTGAACGAGATATTCGGATCCAGATATTGGGCTTTCAACCCGGAACCCGGAAAATTTTGAATCCGGACTTTTCTCATTTAATTAATTTTTTGGTTAAATGATCAGTTTGATCCTCAAATTATAGGATTAGTTTCATTTTGATCCTCAAATTATGGGGTTAATTTCATTTTGGTCATCAAACTATTTTTATTCTGCTTAAGTCCTTAAACTTTCACATTTGTTTCATTTTGGTCTTCAAACTTTCATATTTGTCCTATTTTAGTCCTCAAACTTTCATATATATTTCATTTTAGTTCAAACTTATAATAAGTCATTTGGCAAAGAAAAAAAGAAAAATTTTCACTCTTTTAAAGGAAAATCAACCATAAATTTATTTTCTTTTTGTCTTCAAATTTATAATAAGTGATTTGGCACTGAGAGATAGAAAAATTGTCACTCTTTAAAAAAAATTAATCATAAGTTTATCTCCAATTTGTGACTAAAAGTGATTATTTTACTTTCTCACTTTTTCAACTTGCTTATTATGACCATTGTTGTGAAAATCAGACCGGACCGATTGAACCGGACAGTGGTCCGGTCCGAGTTGGCTAGAGAATCGGCCATGCATAGAACCGGTCAACAACCGGATAAACCAGGAAAACCGCCTTGAACCGGGTCGGTTTGGGGTTGAACCGATTCAGAGTTGTTTTATTTATTTTTTTACTTTTTGGGATTAAAATGATGTTATTTTAAAGGATTTTTTTTCTTATTAAGTTTAGACTCAAAATAATAAGCTATTTGATAGTTTTCACTTCAATATTTAATTGTTTATCCTTTTAATCCTCACATTTTTACTCAATCAAGTTTAAATTTAAAGAATTTATTAAATATTTTTAATATTTATTAGTATATTTTTATTATTTTAAATTAAATATATTATTTTCAATTTATTTAATTATTAACGGTCCGACCCCGGTTGAATCCCAGTCGGACCATTGAACCTGAAAACCCTACTTCGCCCGGTTCAATGTTCGGTCCGGTTTTGAAAACCTTGATTATGACTCATATAAATGAGAAATAATCTATCTCAATTGTCTATGTTAGAAATGACAGTAGAAATCAAATAGAATCACATTGTGGAGATCAAAACGGTACAAAAAATAGTTTGAGAACCAAAATGAAACTAATCTCATAGTTTGAGGACCAAAATAAAACTGACCCCATAATTTGAGGATCAAAATGGAACAAAAAATAATTTGATGACCAAAATGACCATTTAACATGTTTTTTTTATATGGTAAGAGAAAATATCAAGTGATTAATTCTCTCAAAATGTAGATATGTTTTGGATTGAGGATTAAGGAAGATATAAAATAAGGGAGAGGAAGAGATTCTAACTATTTCCTTTGTTTGAAAAGTTGATGATTTGACGGGAAGAGATTAAGAGTTTGTTTAGATAAATGGAAGGGAACAGGAGGGGATGGGTGATTAATCTCCTTCTACTCTCTTATTTGTTTGGGAAAGTAGTTTCTCCTTTAAAATATCTCAATTTAAGGTATTTGAAATTTGTGAAGGAATGAGGAGAATGGGGATTAAAAGTTAATCCTTCTTTTCACTTTTATTGTTTATTTCTTGGTTTTTCAATTTGTGCTCGCTTGTGGATTCTAATTGTTTATTTCTCTTCATTATGCCTTTAGGTACTTTATTTTTACCTCTTTACACTACTCTTTGATTTCTTTTCTAATGGATGGGGAAAATGATTCAACCTATAGTGAAGGGAACAACCATGAGACTGGTTCATCTCTTGGTGAAGATGGTGTTTCGTCTTCACAACGTAGTGAAAATAACTCATCCCACAAGGATGACATTGGACTTTGACTATTAGAGGATTTAGAGGACAAGAAGGTTGTAGTGGAAGATCTTTTGTCTTCGAGAACAACCTCAAATAGTGGGGAACACCTTTTGAAGATGTGTTGTCCCAGAGAGGGCAACACTCTTGAAAATGTCAGTCTAAAAGTGTTCAATGATGTGCTCTTTAAGGCATCTTATACAAAAGAGCTACGTGATCAAATTATTGCTCAACGAATGCTGATGATGTGAGCAAATCCTATTTTTTGGGAAAAGTTAGACCTAACGATCGAGGTGTAGGTGGAGTCTAAAGTTAAGGATACACTCTTAACGATTAAGGACTAGAACACTATTAAGGCCATTTGGGAGATGTACTTCCATGACATTCATGGAGTAAAGTTTCAAGTTGTTCTTGCTCCTGGGTTGATTGTCACCTATAATAACAATGTTGGTTTTGTTGTCTATGCTTATATGTTCAAGGATTTACGCGTTGACTTGCCCTTTAAGATGTTCAACATGGGTGTGTTGAATTGTGTCGATGTTTATTTCACATATGGGTTGGGTTGGGTCCTTATTTAGATCCAATGGGTCAACCCAATTCGCTCTTCACCCATGGGAACAAAAATATAATTCACAACTAATGAAAAAAGTGTAAAAATATTTGATTAATGGTTTTGATTTTGCTTTTATGGTAATATGTAATATTTTATGGTTATGAAAATATTGAACAATTAATTTTGTTTTTACTTAATTATACAAGGTTATTATTATTAAAACAAGGCAAAACACCCTTTTAATTTGTGCCCCTAACGTTTGCAGTGATTTTCAGTTATGCCCCTGACGTTTCATTTTGTTCAAGCGTGCCCTCAATGTGAAACTAACGTTTCAATTATGCCCCCAATTTTGACTCAATGCCCATGTGGCAATTTTTTTACTTATGTGTCATTTTTTTGGTCTGACGTAGCATAGTCATCATGCCACGGTG
>QANZ01020530.1:129599-150496 GCA_003254925.1 Chamaecrista fasciculata | reverse complement strand
TACTATTTTATTTTTATATTTTTACACTGAATGAATATATTTATAGTTAAAATTTTATTATCTAAAATATAAAATTAATTACTTAATGATAAAATAAAATTTTTTATTTGATTAAACTTAAAAAATTTGATTAAACTTAATCCAATAAAAAATTTTAATTTATCATTTAGTAATTAATTTTATATTTTAGATAATAAAATTGTAACTATAAATATATTCAATCAGTGTAAAAATATAAAAATAAAATAGTACTTTTTAATAAATGATTTAATAATATAAATATAAAAACAAATACATCTATTACATTAATAATAAGTAGAAAATTATATTTTGTTTAATTTACCCTTAAATTTAGGGTAAATTCTATTTTGGTACCCTGTTCTATGGACCAATTCCATTTGGTACCCTGTTCTTTCAAAAGTGATATTTTGGTAACATGTTCTTTAAACTAAGTGATACTTTGTTTCCCTAAAAAAGATAGAATAAGGTAAAAAATAGTGAAAAAACAGGGACCAAAGTGTCACTTAGTCCAAATAACAGGGCACCAAAGTGTCACTTTTGAAAGAACGTGGTACCAATATGACATTTTTAAAAGAATAGCGTACCAAAGTGTCAATTTTGAAAGAATGGGATACCAAAATGGAATTGGTCCATAGAACAAGGTACCAAAGTGGAATTTACCCATAAATTTAACATTAGAAAATCATAAACTTTATTATAATAATTATGAAAAATATGATAAGATTTTAATTTTTGATTTTTATGTTTTGTTTTTAAATATATTTTATAACTAATAATACTATAAAATTGTTTTAAGTAAATTTTATTTTTGTTTTAATTTAAAAATATAATTTGCAGCGGTTGGTACTGCTGCAAAGAACAAAATACAAAAAAAAAGTAAGTTGGCAACACTTCAAAAGTGTTGCAAAGTAAAAAAATTAAAAAAAATAAATAAAAAAGCTAGTATGCAGCAGCTGACACAAGTTTTAAGTGTCAGCAGCTGAAATCGTGCTAGGGAAGCACGATTTCAGTCTGTCCCACTCGGACTGAAATCGTGCTACCTAGACACGATTTCAGTGTCAGATTTTCAGAAAAAATATTGCATTTGTGTCAGTTAGTGCCATGTGGCACTATGTGATTGGCTTAGGGAGACTGAAATCGCGTCTGTCCAATGCGTATCCCATTTGGGGAAATAAGTAAATTTGTTGGGTATTGGGATACATAATATATTTTATTGTATTATTTTAATAAAAAAACCGCTGAAGACGTTGTCGGAGCCGCCGCTACCGAAGAACTTGCATTGTTCTACGAAGGCATGTTCATTGTGCTCTGGCAAACGTTGTTGGCATCGAAAATGCCATGGAATCTCCATCTTCTTTATTTATTCATTCATATATGGAGTTGAGAATAGATTAAAAAAAAGATCTGAAATAGAAGATAGATAAGCTAAAAAAGATGAGACCTTTTAACTTCTGAATGGGTTGGAGAAGACACTGGGAATCCATATCTTAACAGACTTACGAGAAAATTGTTGACTTGGATTAAAAAGCCACATGTTATGTTTTTACTGGCCTTGCTAGTGGGAGGCTAGAGCTCGAGTTTCTTCATTAAATGGACAGCTAAACACACAGCCCAGAGGAAGAATGAGGAGGCATGAGCACTGGTTCATCTTGTTTAGGGAGTTTCTCACCACTTTCCTTAGTTTTCATTAGGAATTATTGTCCAAGTTTTTAGATGATGTTTGTTTCTTGATGTGACTTTGGATTGGGGATTTGGATTACGAGTTTGTACATGACTTGATTCACATTTCACCTAACTCTTAGTTATAAGCTCTTATAATTATAGTGACATTGTGATTATCTTACTCAAAATTGTTTGATTGCAAGCACCTAAATAACTGTATATAAGTTTTTCCCAAACAAAACAAACCATGCTTAAATAAAAAATTCATAAAGAGTTTTAGCAAAAAAAAAAATACCGTTAATTATAATAACAAACAAAATATCTCTAACAAAGTAGATAAACAAATTAATGAATATTTTGAAAAACTTTTCGGTAAATAACATTAGAGGTCATGTCAAGCTCCTCGTTATCATCATGGCATTATAAACTTTAGACATCGCAACATATAATTGATCATGGGTGAAAACAGGATGACGGAGATATAATCCAACATTTGATAACGACTTACCTTAACTTTTATTTATAGTCATTGCAAAAGACAACATAATAGGAAATTGTCTACCCGGAAATCTAAATGACAATTTAAAATCTAAAGATATTATCGGCATTCATGGAACAAGAACTTTTTCATCAGTGAATTTACCAAATGTAATTACTGCATGTCTGCCTCAATGACATGATCACTAAGATGTGAAACAATTAGATTAGTGCCAATACACAATCCGAATGATGTCTATATTACAAATTCACATAATTGGTGCTCCAATCTTCAATATGAACTGGTGATTGGGAAAACTAGAACGCTTAACAGAATTTAAGAATTCAATGATGTATGTATTTATATCGTCAGATTGGGCAATGTCGACTTTTTCAACACTCAAGAACTTTATATAATATAATAGATCATTTAGAATTAAATTGACAATATTAATTAACTTATTAAAAACGAAACTAACGACTTAGAATAATTATTTTTTTTTCATTTTTAAAATTGTTTTTGCTGAATATATATAGATTCCTAATTTCCTATGGACCATATATCATTCAATTTTAAGGGATTAGTATATATCAAATAACATTAATTGTTGTTGAATTTGAATAATAGAATAGATCCATTCTAATTTTAGAAATCGAAGTGAGATCATATTTTTAAATTGAAATTAGAAGTATGCATTTAGGATAATTAAATCTAGGGTAAATTACATTTTGGTACCCTGTGGTTTGAAACTTAACACTTTGATACCCTGAGGTTTTAACAGTTGACACTTTGGTACCCTCAATTATTTTTCTGTCAAATTTTAACAGAATATCCTCTCACTTGCTCAGAATATTCCATCAACCACCCCAAAATCCCCCCTTTTGTCTTTCCTGCAGGTAGGTAATTTTAATGCCAAAAACATACATTCATTCATTCATTCATCATAATTCATTGGCATTACCTTCCTTCAATCTTCTCCCGCTAATCTCGCCATTTCTCTCTCTACAATTGCTTTAGTCATACATATTACGATTTACAATCTTACATACATTGATTTCTCTCTCTCTCTTCCATCGGCGGTTCCACTTCCATTGTCTTCGAGCTACTTCGCTTCCACTTCTCCTCCGAAAAAACCCTTTGCTTCTTCCCTATCTCTTATGGCAAGAAGAATTGCTACCTCTTCCCTTCTCTTCCCTCCGGCAAATACTTGTTCCGCACATTCATCGTTTACGACAACTACGACGGCAAGTCTCACCCTCCCTCTTGCCAAAAGTGTTCTTATTGTTATGCATCCACACCTTCAACACGCTTCTATCAACACCAATCTCATTGCAGAAATCATGAACCAAATCATCGTCTCTTTTCTGCATCTTCCACCCTACTTTCTCCGCGAACTGGTACATCTTCTCCTTCTGATCCTGCGTGAACTTCGTCCGGAACCGTTTCCGGCCGTTCGGGCTCGGGATTGCGAGGTTGTTCGCCGGCGCCGCCGCGTTCTCGGGGGCGGCGGAGAGCGCGAGGAGCATGTGCGGTGCGGAGGGGTAGTACGAGGAGGAGATCGGCGGCGGAGAGGCTGAATTGGGGCTTCGATTAGAGATCTGAAATGGAGGAAGTGGCGGTTACACTATATTGAAGGAATCTGATTTATTTTTGTTCTTCTTTTGGGATCTGAAAATTTTTTAGAAATGAAGGAAGGTTGTTATGATAATTTACTTTTCTTTTTACTAATAATAGCTACTGATGATGCTGACACTAGGAAGGGAGGAACATGGTTATGATTTTGATGACTGAAGACTAACCCAAAGAATTGTGGTTATTGTTTTTTCTGAGTAACGTAGAATTCAAAGACAAAAGGGGAGATTTTGGGGTGGTTGATGGAATATTCCGAGCAAGTGAGAGGATATTCTGTTAAAATTTGACAGAAAAATAATTGAGGGTACCAAAGTGTCAACTGTTAAAACCTCAGGGTATCAAAGTGTTAAGTTTCAAACCACAGGGTACCAAAGTGAAATAGGGTCAAACCACAGGGTACCAAAGTGTAATTTACCCTTAAATCTATAATAACATATTATTATTGGAATAAATAAAAAATTGTAATATTATATTATTTTTGGAATAAAGCAAAAAAAATTATTGAACTTTCAAAAAAGAAACGAAACATTTCTTTTATCGAATATGTCAGCTTTTTTATATAATTTTATGATTACTATTGAATTTTATATTAATTTAAAATTGAAATTAACTATATATAGAATCTTAAAAATTAAAAATTTTTTATTTCTTTAATGAAAATTTAAGTTTAACAGGAAGGGTGTCATTTAATATCAATTTTAAATTTTAAATTTATTACAAAAAAATATTAATTAATGATATTTAAAAGTTTAACTTTTAAAAGTTAACTTTAACTTATGAATAAATATTAGTGTTAATTTTTTTTTGCCAGAAAATTAGTTATCTTTTAAAAGTAAAATTTAACTTATATAAATTTTAAATATATAATTAAAATGTTCTATCATATGTAAATAATATAAAATTGAGATACAATTATTATACCCAAGAATTGTGGAAAGTGATTTGCCTAAATAATTAATTTTAATTATGGGGAGAGATATTGCATACATTAATGAGAGATATTTATCTTTATTTTTTTTATAATATAAGAGATATTTATCTGTTTCTTTTACATTATATGAAGGCAATCATTGTTGAGTAAACACAATAAAATAAAGAAACAAAATGTATTTTTTTTATTTATTATGTAAATAATTATATGGATTGATAAATAACTAAATAGATACCTCCAAATAAATAGTAAATAATATGTAAGATAAAAACGGACTTTTACATTTACGCAAAACAAAATATAACAGACCGAAAGCAGATTCTGGGCGTTAGCGTTCTGACCCATTTATTTTGATTTTCATTTTTAAGAAAGATAAGTTTATTTTTCAGAGATTCACGCATAGTAGGTTACGAAAATCACTCAGGATATGGAATCATATATATTGTTGTTTTTTAATAAAATTAAATATGTAAATGAACTGTGTTGATTCCGAAATTTAAGGATTTATTGAAGATAATACGTTATCCATTCTTTTAATTAAATTTGCGGTCCCATTTATTTTGTTTTTCAAGTTTAAGAACGATTAGTTGAGTTTTTGGAGATTCACACATGGTAGGTACCGAAAATCACTTCGGAGATGTTTTCATATATATTGTTGTTTTTAAATTAAATTAAATATGTAAATAAATTGAGTATGTATCCAATCAGTCAGATTTTGTATGAGTCTTTGGAAGACTTGAGTATGTATCAGATTAAAAATTATGTGTTAACGTTATTCGAAAATGATATAATCATGTGTAAGAAATCCTTGAAGGATTCGAAATGCCTGAAGCATACAATCTTTATATGCAATATTAACATTTTGTTATAAAATGTTTAATATATGCATTACTGAATAAATTTTAAATCATGAAAGAGTAATGAATTATTGTTGTATTTTTATTGGTAATTTTTTTTTCAAAAAGAGAGAAATAACTGATAATATTAATTTTTGAGAATTTTAAAGAAGGTATTTTCTCAATGGGGTTACAATAATTTTATATTGATCAATGAATTTAAATAATGATCATTGCATGAAATTGAAACCAATTTGATTATATATGATTATTGATAACTTTGTTAATATTTTGTTTATAAAAAATTGTGATTGGTAAGTTGCAAGAAGCAAATACAATATTGTCGAATTTATTATTTATTTCCTATTCTTTATCAATGAGAATATAGTGGAAGATAAATGATTTTGTATCTTATGATATTTTTAAATCAATATGCTATACTCAAAAAAGTGAATTATATATGTGTTTAATTTATATTATGTTTAAAAATATTTTTATTGATTAGTCATGTGAAATATGAATTACTTTTATATTCGGTGTTTATGATTTTATGTGCAATGGAGATCTATGGAGTATATCATGCATAAGCGTGATCAGTATATATAATTCAATATCTTTGAAAGGCAAGGAATAATTAACTCATACATCTTGAAGATGAAGCACAACACATTTTGAAGATGAAGTGCAACTTTGAGGGGAAGTCAAAGTACTTGCAAATAATGTACTCTTTATCCTTCGCTAAGTTTTCGTCCCACTGGGTTTTACTTAGCAAGGTTTTAATGAGGCATGTATTTGTAGTGTAAAGATTATGAATATTGTACTCTTTTCCTTCGTTAAGTTTTTTTCCCATTGGGTTTTTCTTAACAAGGTTTTTAATGAGACATATATTCATAATGTATGGTCATCCAAGAGAAAGTGTTGTAAATATATCATTTATATGTAATATGTGGATGACTACATCCATGAGCCTTTTGCCCTTCTTGTAACATCCCTACAACCTCATCATGACTCCATCAATTTAGTCCTTTTGTAACATCTCCATGAAAGCTTATTAGTGTGTTTGGAGGTGCATTATGGTGCCTATAATAGCTTGTAATCTACCCATCTTTCATTATGTCAAGAGTCCTATATAAAGGGACTTCCTTCTATTGAATTGTAAGTGTGAATAAACATAATAATATGACATGAGGATGAGCTCTTGAAGAGCTACATCAATGGAGCATATAGAATAGTTCTTGAAGAACTAAACCTTTTTTTAGAACTAATTTGTATATCTCTTTCTCTCTCTTATATCTATCTTTATATTTTTGTACTTCTTATTTTATTCTGTTTAAAAAAAAAAAAAAGAGATTTTAGAGTATGGGAAGAGTGGAGAAGATTATCTTTCTAAATTCTTTTTCCTTTATTTGAAAAATAACTCCTCTATCAAAATACTTTTAGAGCATTTAGAATTTATTAAAAGAAAAGAGAATAAATAATTAAAAATTATTTTTTAATTATCTTCTTTTCAAATTTTTAACATTTTATAATTAAACAAGAACAAGATGTCATACTCCTTTCTCTCTCTTCCTTAATTCCTAATTTAAATATACTCTTACTAAAAATTAGGTCAAAAGGTTTAAAATTCTTTGTTTTTGGTTACATTAACCGACTCTTGAGAAGTTGATTTTCTTTGATTATTATATTTATTTAATTATAAATTTGATAGGCTAAAGTGCACTTTTGGTCCCATAACTTTGGCAAAGGTTTCAATTGAGTCCCATAACTTTTTTTGTTGCAATTTTGGTCCCATAACTTTGGCAATAGTCTCAATTTGGTCCCATAACTTTTTTTGTTGCAATTTTAGTCCCATAACTTTTGAAAACGTCTCACCGTTGGTCCCAATATTGATTTCCATCCATTATCTGCCGCTAAAGATGATTTGATATACTGAGTTGGATGATGACGTGACAAATATGGGTGAAGTTATGGAACAGATGAAAATCATATTGGGACCAACGGTGAGATGTTTTTAGAAGTTATGGGACCAAAATTGCAACAAAAAAAGTTATAGGACCACATTGAGACCTTTGCCAAAGTTATGGGATCAAAATTGCAACAAAAAAAGTTATGGGACCAAATTGAAACCTTTGCCAAAGTTATGGGACCAAAAGTGCACTTTAGCCAATTTGTTAACAAATAGTAGATTTTAAGAAGATTATTTAAATTATATTTTCTGTTATTCCTAAAATCTATTTGAGATATTTTTAGATTTGAAATGGATTTTTAAGAGATTTGATTAGAATTTTTTTTAGATATTTTAAACTCATAATTTCATATGTACTCCCCAATAGGGTATTTGATGATTGAACCCTTAAAACAAAATCCCAACGATGAGTGCCAATAAATAACACTCCAAGAAACCAAAGAGAAATAAGTTTTGGTCTGCCTTCACCACACTATGATGTTCACAAGCATGGACATGCCTTCTCCATCTTCCATGTTCTCAGCTTACGCTTCCATGGCTGCTTCCATCATGCTTTTCCGTTCAATGGCCAACCAACTCATTCCTCAGCCAGTCCGAGGCTACCTCTTCAACTGTTTCCGTTACTTCATCAAACCTCGTTCCTCTTCTCTCACCTTAATCATCGAAGAAAATTCCAGTGGCGTCATATCTCGCAACCAAGTTTTCGATGCCGCAGAGGATTACCTCTCCACTCGTGTCAGCCCCAACAACGAACGCCTCAAAATCACCAAGAACCCCAAAGACAAGAAACTAACCATTCGCCTAGAAAAAGGCGAGAAAATCGTGGATTCCTTCGACGGAATCGAACTCCATTGGAAATTGGGTTGCTCAGGAACAGAGAATAACATTAATGGCACTAACAGTTATGGTAGTAGAACAGAGAAGAGATACTTCGAGCTCAGTTTCCACAAAAAACATAAGGACATAGTGTTGGGGAAGTATCTGCCTTCGATGATTGAGAAAGCGAAGCAAATGAAAAACGAAGAGAGAGCATTAAAAATGCATACTTTGAATACTTCGTATGGTCATACGGGTGTGAGGTGGGATTCTATAAATTTGGAACATCCTTCGACATTTGAGACTCTGGCTTTGGAAGCAGAAGTGAAGAAGAGTGTGATGGAGGATTTGAATAGGTTTGTTCGGAGGAAGGAGTTTTATAAGAGAGTAGGGAGGGCTTGGAAACGTGGGTATTTGCTGTATGGTCCTCCGGGAACAGGGAAATCGAGCTTGATTGCAGCAATGGCAAATTATTTGAAGTTTGATATTTATGATTTGCAACTTGCGAATATTGTGAGAGACTCGGATTTGAGGAGGTTGCTTTTGATGACGGCGAATAGGTCCATATTGGTGATTGAAGACATTGATTGTAGTGTTGATTTGCCAGATCGGAAACATGGAAAGGGAGGATTACCTAAGCAAGCTGACGTACAGGTAATTAAATCATCTATTCTCATTAATTAACTGCTACTATTAACGTTAGAAAATTAAAACATACAATTTAGTCTTTAAAATAAATATATTTTTGATTTTACTCATAATGTTAATAGTTTAATCTTGGTTGAACTTAATGTTAAAACCGTTTTCTTTTGGCAAAAAAAAAAAAAAGGTAAAAGTTCTTTCTGAGTGGATTTTGTGGTAGCTTTCATTTTTATGATTCGTAGTGGTTAACTTTTTATTCTGATTGGGCAATAATGAGCATGAAGTGTGGAAAAGAATCCTCATTTGAAAACTCTCTCGCTACTTTTTGACATTAAAAAGGTGATTTTGTTATTTTTTTTCTCATGATTGTTCACTTGAACTGTTCCTCCTCATTTATTATTTACTTTTATACTTTTTTTTTTTAAAAAAAAAAGTTTCACCTCAACAATAACAATTTTTTGTTTCATTCTATAATTTATTTTTTAAAACAACGTCTCTCTCATTATATTTTATTTTTATAATTTATATTTCATTAATAATATTTTTTAATTATTATTTATAAAAATAAATTAATTTACTTTTATAAATATATGTTTTATTGATAATGTTTTTATATTATTTAATAAAGCCCATTTATTTACTTTTACATATGTTTATTTTTTTTATTTTTTTTTGCCTGAATTTTTAGGTATGTTTTCTAAAAAATTATATTATAGAATGAAACGAAAAATGTGTTAATGTTGAGGAGAGATTTTTTTTAAAAAAGAAGTATGGGCAAAACTTACATGAAGTTCCCTACATCTTTGCTATCAGGCTCTCCAATCAACATTTGACACGTGGCAAAAATTTTATATATGACCAATCATGATAGAGAGAGAATATTAAACACCATTTTTTGCATGACCAATCATTGAAAAGAGAATGTAATCAAGAATTGTGATTGGTGGAACTTGATAGCAAGGATATAAGGAAATTGATATAAGTTTTATCCAAGAAGTATAAAAATAAATAATAAATCAGGAGTGATTGTTCATGTGGACCACCATCCATGAAAAGAAATAACAAAGTCACATTTTAATGTCAAAAATGATGAGAGAGAGTCCTCAGAGTAATAAAGCTCAAAAATAAATTAAAGAATAAATATTCAAAAATTTGAACTTATTTACTTTAGTGCCTCAAAATTTATTATCATGATTTTACTAGAACTAAATCATATTTAATATATAGCTAATGATGTGTTGTATCTCTTTGAGCAAACTCCATTTTTGGTCNAACACCTCTATCACTAACGGACCAGACGTGAGGGACCAAAATGTAAACGGGATTGTACAATTGAGGGACTGAGTTGTAGTTTCCCACAATTGAGGGACCGATTCCTCGACTCAGTAACAATTGAGGGACCAAAAAGGGGGTTTGCTCTATCTCTTTTTATATAAAATTCATATATGTCTCAACTTTTTTCATAGATCACTTTCCCTTTTATATATATATATCGTCTAGTTAGAAAACAAAAATTATCCCACATGTGATTTTAGAAGAACTTGCTCACATGTACAGACCCTTAGTCGTTTTCAATTCTTTTTCTAAAATTGTCATCGTGTTGTTGTTTTCTTTTCGACAAAGACTGAGAAAGTTAAAAAGAGTTAGTGTCCAAATCGTGAAAGGTCATATTCATTGATCGTGCGTTTGTAAATTAAAGCCACCACTACATATTACTAATTATGATATAATATATGATGATGATGATGATGGTGCTATACATTAACAATATCAAGGAATGTCGTGACATAACATTAATAATAATTAAGTAATGTGTTAATAATTTGCAGTTGACGTTATCTGGATTACTAAACTTCATAGACGGGCTATGGTCTAGTTGTGGAGACGAAAGAATCATAGTATTCACGACGAACCACAAAGAAAGGCTAGACCCTGCATTGTTACGACCAGGAAGGATGGACATGCACATTCACATGTCGTATTGCACGTACCATGGGTTCAAGATTTTGGCTTCTAATTACTTGGGGATTAATATTAATGACTCTGACGGCCACGTCGACGATCCGCGGTTCCGGGAGATCGAAGGGCTCATAGAGGAGACGCAGATCACGCCAGCACAGGTGGCGGAGGAGCTGATGAAGAGCGAAGATGCTGATGTGGCAATCGAGGGGTTCGTGAAGCAGCTTAAGAGGAAGAAGATGGAAAGTGATGTGTGCTCTGATGGGTCTCATAAGGCAAAGAATAATAATAATAATAATAATGAAGAAGAAGCCAATAATAATAATAATAATAAGAGGCAGAAAAGAGTGTGTGTGTGTGACATTGATGATGATATATTTATATAGTTGTCTTGGGATTTCATTTCTAATGTCTAAGCTAATTGCTAATTTTTAGAAGTTTGTTATGGAAGTTTCTTTAATAGACCATTTGGTATGTTTGGACTTTGAAGGACTCATATTCTAGGCCCTTGCGATGAACCCACCACACATCACGTACTGTCAAGAAAATTTGAACCGTACGTCCGTACCATATATATAGCATGAGTCATTCAAGGTTAATTAACATCATAAATGTTTAAATTAAAGAGAAAATTTATTTTGAGTCCTCGACGTTAACTAATCAGTTTATGAATAATCAAAATATATGATTGAATTCTTGAAATATTTCAATTATCAACTATTTGATCCGTAGTGATAATTTGGTTCCTAAATTTGAACTAAATTTATATTTTTTAGTCTCTCAATTTACACTAAATTAATATAATTTGGTATTTGGATTTGAACTAATTTTGTATTTTTTGTCTCTAAATTTGTACTAAATACACTATTTAATTTGTACTAAATTTGTATTTTTTTTGTCCTTAAATTTGACTCAATGACCAAATTGTTGACAATTTTAATAGTTTAGAGACTGAGTAGTATATTTTGATTATTCATAAACTAATTAATTAAATCAATATATATATTCAGGAATCAAATAATATGTTTTCTCTAAATTAAACTTCGATATTGAATAGCTAGCTCTATAAAATATAAATATTAACAAATTAAGCATCAAATTAATTATATATATACATATATAAAAATTCTAAATAAATAATACTGTCATAAAATTAATTATTAAATTTAAATGTCAAAGCTAGAGTAAACACCAGCTATAAAAGTTAATTTAAAAAACAAATAAATTGTGAGAATTAAATCAAATATATTTATATATAGCACCAGAAAAAAAAATCAAAGATTTATATAAATTAGAGATTAAATAATTAAATTTTCTTATTATATATTAAAAGGATGTCTGCCATTATATTGATGCTTGTAAATAACTTTATGGTCAATAATTATTATACTCAAATTATTTTACTCAAATTTTTAGATGCGTTATAACAATTTTATAATAAATAAATGACACTTTTAACATTTTCTGATCTGGGTTAAAATATCAACATAATATAAACAGCCAAAATCAAATATTTAATTTATTTGAAACTAAAAAAACCATTATTTCGTATGTTCGCCAAATAGTAACAGCGCTATTCAAAAGAGGAAAGCAAACAGAACAAATATTGGAAAAATGTTGAAACAAAAGACATCATAATTCTACAAAATATAAATTAACATATAACACTACATAATCAAAATAAATTAAAGAAAATCACATCAAATTATAAAGGGTAAATTACACATGAGGTATAGACTGGTTCCACTTTGTTATCATGTTTTCTCAAAAGTGACATTTTGGTACCTTATTCTATTCGCCGTTAGTACTTTGGTATCAAAGATTTTTTTTTTTTCAATTACCTCTTGGCGGAAAAAAGCACGTGCAGTTCATGTGCATTGTCAAAAACTTGAAATCCACTATCCTAAACTCAAATTTCACGATTTAGCCTCCAAAAAACATGATTCATGAGTAGAATTTCGTATTTTTTTTTTAAGATGAATCGTGAAATCTGAGTTTATGAGGGTGGATTTCATGTTTTTAACTATGGACTTGTTTTTTCTATAAAAAAGTAACAGAAAAAGAATTTTGGATACCAAAGTGCTAAAGACAAATAGAACAAGGTATTAAGATGTCTTTTTTAAAAAAACAGGGTATTAAAGTAGAATTATTTCATACCTCATAGTACTAAATTGTAATTTACCCAATTATAAAAAGAAAAGTAACTAAAACATGACTCATTAGAGTATTTAATCTTATCAAAACACCATATTTTCCTAAGAAATCATACTGAAATATTAGAAAAGAGTAAATTAAAAATTCGATCATTGAAAGATCATCGAGTTGAGAACTCCATCTCTAAAAGACTAAAATATATCGTTTAATTTCTAAAAAATCAAAACAATATACTTATTCGTTTTTTTCATAAACTAAGTAGTACACAATTTGGATCTTTCAGAAATTAAATAGTATATCATTTTATTTTTTTAAAGACTAAATTGTTTTCAATTTTTCAAATATCGAGTTGTCAATTCAACAATATTTTAAAAACTAAAATTATTACTTTACTAAAAAAAAAGGCTAAAGTGCAAATTTTGTCTCATATCTTTGCTTAGTTCCCAATTTCGTCTCGTATATTTTTTTGTTACACTTTTGGTCTTATATCTTTGGGTCAGGTCCCAATTTAGTCCCATATATTTTTTGTTACAGATTTGGTCTCATATCTTTGGGTCAAGTGCAGAATTGGGTCTTATATCTTTGGGTTATGTAGAATTAACGGTGGAGTCGTTTACAAAGATATGTGACCAATTCCCCAACTTAACGAAAGATATGAGACCAAAAGTGCAACAAAAATATATATAAGACCAAAATTGAAAATTGAACGAAACATATGATACCAACTTTACACTTTGACAAAAAAAAAATGACCAAAAAAATCTATTAAAATACAAATGAATAATTACCAATCTACCATCTACTAATTTAAAACTAATCCATAACAACAGATCATTCCAAATCTATTATATACATATAATCAAATATCCCATTTTCATTGGCCAAAAAATATCCCCCATTTTTGTCTCCAACCCCCATCAAAACTATATAAAGTGTATAATTTATTCCCTCATTTTCATCATAATTAACTTCTTCTTCCCCAATAACCATGACTCCTCCTCCTCCCAATTCTTCCATCATGAAAGTTTTCTCCTCCTCTTCCTCCATATTTAAATCCCTTGGCTCTGCTTCTTCATGGTTCGAACTTTTCGCTTCCTTCTCTGCATTCTCAATCCTCTTACGAACCGCAATCAACGACCTCATTCCCGATCAACTCAAATCCTTCATTGCCTCAAAGCTCAAACATTTCTTCTCCATTACCTTCCTCTCATCATCAAAGGACGTCGTCACGCTTCAGATAACCCATGCCTGGGATTTTCAGACCAATCTTCTCTACCTCGCCGCCAAATACTACCTTCCCACCAAAATCACTCACTCTTACAAATCCCTCAAAGTGGGTCAACTCACACACAACACCAACATCGTAATCGCAGTCGACGGAAAACAAGAAGTTGTCGACGAATTCGAAGGGGTCAAATTTAATTGGAAGCTTCTGGAAACTTCGAAACCCGATTCTGAGTACAACAAAAGCTCTTTCCTCTTGAGTTTTGATCAGAGACACAGAGAGAAAGTGATGGAGGAGTATTTACCCCACATTTTGAAATCCTACGAGAACATGAAGTTAGAACAAAGGAATTTGAAGATTCATTATTTGTCGTCGTCGTGTGATGAGTGGAAAGAAAGAGACTTGATGCATCCTGCGACGTTTGAGACTCTAGCTTTGGATCCAGAGTTAAAACAGAGCATTATTGAGGATATAGAGAGGTTTTTAAAGAGGAAGGAATTGTATAAGAAAGTGGGTAAGCCATGGAAACGTGGGTATTTATTGTATGGGCCTCCTGGGACTGGAAAATCGAGCCTTGTGGTGGCTATGGCTAATTATTTGAGGTTTGATGTGTATAATTTGGAACTGGCTCGAGTTGCGTCGGATTCGGATTTGATGAAGGCGATGACGAATACTTGTAATCGGTCTATTTTTGTGATTGAAGATATTGATTGTAACAAGGAGGTTCAACCTCGGACTTTGGTGAAGGAAGGTGATGATTCTGATGATGACCACTCTGACTACGGCTCTGTCTACGGCTCGCCTTATAATTCTCAGGTTTGTTTTGGTAGTGTTTGTTGCACTATTTGTGCAATTCTAAATAAATAGCTAAAACATGTTATTTGGTGTTTGAATTTATACCGATTACAAAATCAATTAATTAGTTTCTGAATAATTGAAATACACGATTTGATCAAAAAAATACACGATTTGATTTTTAAAATATTTTAATTATCAATTATTTGATCCCCAATAATGTATGATTTGATCCTTGAATTTGAACTAATTTTATATTTTTTTGTCTCTGAATTTGTAATAAATTTATATTATTTGTTGGGTTTTCATTCTAAGTCCCAATTACAATACATAGTGGCAAGTGGGCATAAAGTCTTGAAATAAATTTGAAGATGCATGTAGTTTAAATTGACAAGTGGTTGAACCCAATTGATGGGCTCAAATTGACAAGTGGAGTTGTCAGGTTGCCTATAAATAGAGGCATTTTTTATGAAAAGTGTGAGTGAAGAGAAACATCATCAAGTGAGAGAGATGTAATTTTAAGAGAGGATAGTAAAGTCTAAAAAATGATAGAGTAGTATTTACCTCACATTTTGAAATCGTACGAGAGCATGAAGTTATAATAGAGACTAATTAGTTGAGTAAAATATTTTGATTATTTAGGGACTAATTAGTTGGCTCAGTGTAAATTCAGAGACCAAATAATAAGTTTTTTCAAATAAATATTTTAGAGTAAACTAACAATCTGAAAAGATTGAAATACACAGTTAGTCCCTGAAAAATTAAAACGATATATTCTTAAGTTCCTGAAAGAATAAAATTGTATACAATTTAGTCTTTAAAAGGACTAATAAGTATACTATTTTGATCTTTCTAGGACTAATTATGCATTTTAATCTTTCAAAGATCGAATTGTGAGTTAGTTATCTTTCAGAGATAAAATTGTTAGTGTATTGACTGTATTCTATATTTTAAGAGTGACTCTTGTCCTGATTTTTTTTTTCAAAATATTTGTTTGATTTTGAAGATTTCATGATTTATTTTACGTTAATTCTTTTATAAGTATCATAACATTTTATATCTTAACTTTTACTGAGATTAAATTAAAATAAATTATCATTTTTTAAGATTAAATAAGTCATTTTAAAAATTAAAATAATATTTATATAACTTAGAGACTAAATTAATATTTTATTCATACTTTGATTTAATTTTGGATATTAATTTTAAGCAGTTTTTAATCAAGTATATATAAATAATTTATACAATAAAAATAAATTAAACTAGTACATATTTAAAATTATGTTTTCATTTTATACAATTTATAAGTATATATGATGAAATTAAAAAATAATAATTATAAAAGTTGTTTTGATTTTGAATGGTAGGCGGTCAAAGTTTAATATTTGGTGAAGAAACAACAAATAATAATATGGATTTGAAAAGAGAAAATCATGAAGAATCAAAACATGGTAAGTCAGTGAGTGAAAATTTGTATAGTATATTTGTTGGGTTTTCATTCTAAGTCCTAATTAAAATACATACAAGTGGGAGATGCCTCCACCACTTTTTCTTCAATTTAGTTTAAATTGACAAGTGGTTGAAGCCAATTGATGGGTTCAAATTGATTGGATATTAAGGTGGTGGAGATGCCTTAGGCCGGTTACCTATAAATAGAGGCATTTTTCATTTCTTAGTGTGGTGTGTGGTGAAGAGAAATATCGTCAAGTGAGAGAGATGTAGTGTTGAGAGAAGATAATAAAGTCTCAAAAAAGTGGAGGAGACTTCCATATCCTAGTTGGAGAAGGTTTATAATTTTCTGATAAAAATTATGTTTGGTAGAGGGTTTATAATTTTTTCGTTCAAAAATTATAGTTGTAAGAAAGGGTTTACAATTTTTTCTAATAAAAAATTGTATTGAAGTTTTTCCAAAAGAATCGTGCAGTAGGTCTTGAGGTACTGAACCACGTCAAATTTCTTGTATGTGATTTTCTTTATTCCTCTTCTTTTATCTAATAGTTGAGGTGGGTGTCGAGATCCAACAAGTGGTATCAGAGCCTAGTTTCGACCTAGGGAGGAAGAAGGGAGAGGAAAGAGAACATTATGAGAAGCCGGTGCCAAGGGCGTGATGAGGCAATGTTAAGGGTGCAAACGCTGTGTGGGCATGACGAGATGTCGTGCAAGTGATGAGATATTACGTTGACAATGAGGAGGTGTTGCACAAGCAAGAAGAGATGTCAAGTAGGTGAAGAGATATTGTGCTAATGATGTTGTGCAAACAACGAGGAGATGTCGCGTATGGGATGAGAAGATATTGTGTTTGCAACGAGGAGGTGCTACACAAGCCAAAAGAGATGTCATGCAGGCGAAGAGATACCATGCTGATGAGGTTGTGCAAACAACGAGGAGATGTTGTGTATGTGATAAGAAGATATTGTGTTGGTGAGGAGAAGATGCTATACAAACAATGAAGAGGCATTGTATAAGCGGCGAGGAATACCACACAAATTATTTGAGGGAGGACTAGAGTCTTCTCCGGAAGATCAGAAAAGTTAAGAATGAAGAGAAGTCAATTTTTCTGATAGAGTGAGATGATGAGAGATTTTGAATGAAGAGAGGATTTGTTGAGTTTTCATTCTAAGTCCTAATTAAAATACATGCAAGTGAGTCCCAAGTCTTCAAAAAGTTGAAGGTTGGTGAAATAAATTTGAAGATGCATGCGTCATTTTTTCTTCAATTTGGTTTAAATTGGCAAGTGGTTGAAGCCAATTAATAGTTCGAGTTCAAATTGATTGGATATTGGGGTGGTGGAGATGCCATAGGTTGCCTATAAATAGAGGCATTTTTCATTTCCATAGTTTGGTGTGTGGTGAAGAGAAACATAAGTAAGTGAGAGAGATGTAGTTTTGAGAGAGGATGGTAAAGTCTCAAAACTGGAGAGGGGGCTTCCATATCCTAGTTGGGGATGATTTATAATTTATCAGTACAAAAATTATGTTTGGGAGAGGTTTATAATTTTTTTTGTTAAAAAATTATAGTTGTAAGAGGGTTTACAATTTTTTTCGGTCAAAAATTGTATTGATGAGGATTTGTAATTTTGTCCTTGCAAAAATTATAATTATTTGTAAAGTTATCCTAAAGGGATTGTAGAGTAGGTCATGAGATATCAAACCACGTTAAATTTCTTGTGAGTGATTTTCTCTATTCCTCTTTCTTTATCTAATAGTTGAGGTGAGTGTCGAGACCCAAAAATATTGAGATAACATAATATGAAATTAAACCCGGTGCCTTACATAATAAATAAATACATGAAGATAAATGATTTTTTTTTGTGAAATATAATTATACTACAGGTGGTGTACTTTTGGTCTCATATCTTTTACTCAGGTTTCAATTTGGTCTTGTATGTTTTTTTGTTACACTTTTGGTATCATATCTTTTGCTTAGGTCTCAATTTTGGTCTCGTATATGTTTTTGTTGTACTTTTGGTCATGTTGTAAAATTGGTTTCATATCTTTACAAAAGCTTTCACATTGTGAAACTAACGATGAAACATTTTGTAAAGATATAAGACTAAATTTGTAACAAAAAAATATGGGCAATTATGCACCTAACCAAAAAATGAGACAAAAAATGCAACAAAATAGATATGATACCAAATTGAGATCTGAGCAATAAATATATGACCAAAAGTATACTTTGTCCTATATAAGAATATTTAGATTCAATTAATTATATGTTGAAACTTGAAACCATTCAATTTTAACTAAGGATTTGATTTAGAGAATAATTTGGCAGTGATGTTAGGATAGGGTTATATAGTTTAAGAGTCTTAACCATTAAATGAATGTTTAAATCACTCAAATGTCAATTACATTCACCCTTAAATTAATTCAATTTAGGTTTGTTGATTATGAGTGTTTTAATTTACAGGTTTTGAAGACTTTCACATTGTCAGGTTTGCTGAACTACATGGATGGCTTGTGGTCGAGTAGTGGAGATGAAAGAATCATAATATTTACAACGAATCACATAGAAAAGATAGACCCAGCATTGGTACGACCAGGTCGAATGGACATGCACATTCACCTCTCTTTCTGTAAATCAAAGGCCTTTCGACTCTTAGCCTCCAATTATCTCAACATTCAAGGACACCATCCTTTGTTTGATCAAATCGAAGTGTTATTAGAGACTTCACAAGTCACGCCTGCCTTAGTCACTGAGCAATTGCTTAGGTTTGAGGATCCCCACGTTGCTCTCCAACAATTCCTCAAATTTCTTCAACATAGGCATCAACATCTAAATCACCCAACCACACCCACATCTTAAATTGATTTTTACATCAATTACTACTTTTTGTTGATTTTTACATTAATTATTCACTATCACTTTGTTGATTTTTACATCAATTACTACTTTTTGTATGAGGTTTAATTGTATAAGCAGGGCATTGACTCAAGTTCTCTTTTAATATTATAATTTTGGGTCAACTTTTATTTTTTTAAGAGTAAACTCCCAAATTGGTCCCTGGATTATTGGGTCGCTGACAAATTGGTCCCTGATTTATGGAAATTGACAAATAGGTACCCGAATTTTAATAACGTTAGTCAAATTGGTCCCCGAAGCCGTTAACTGCTGACGTGGCACATCAGCATTAATAATAAAAAAATATTTCATTCAAAATTCAAATAGGTCCCTGAGTTATATTTTTATCTCATTATTCTCAATTTCCCCTCTTTTTCATCATCTTCATTCATTTTAGTCCCAAATTCTCAAAATAAAATTGTAAAATGTCCCAAAACTCTTCCAAACATTCCAGTTTAGTCCTTAAAAATATTAAAAACCCTAAACCCTAAACCCTAAAATCCTAAACCCCAAACCCTAAAACCTAAACCCAAAACCCTAAAACCCTAAAATCCTAAACCCCAAACCCTAAAACCTAAACCCTAAACCCTAAAACCCCAACCCCCAAAATCCCAAACCCAAAACCCTAAAACCCAAAACCCCAAACCTAGATCCTAAAATCCCATACCCCAAACTCTAAAACCTCAAACCCCAAATACAAACCCTAAACTCTAAAACCCCAAACCATCAGAATTGTGACTGTACATTAAAGTTCAACAATTGTGACGTGCAACAGTATTATTCAAATCAGTCCCCGAATTTATCAAAATAGTTCAATATGTTAGACAAATTGGTCCTCTAATTAAATGAATAGATAATAAACCAAACAATTTAGGGTATGGGATTTTAGGGTTTGGGGTTTAGGGTTTTAGAGTTTAGGGTATGGGATTTTAGGGTTTGGGGTTTGGGGTTGTAGAGTTTAGGGTTTAAGGTTTTAGGATTTGGGGTTTGGAATTTTAGGGTTTGAGGTTTGGGGTTTTACAATTTAGGGTTTAAGGTTTTAGGATTTGGGGTTTGGGATTTTAGGGTTTGGGATTTTAGGGTTTAGGGTTTGGAGTTTTAGTTTTGGGTTTGGGGTTTGGGGTTCTAGGGTTTGAGGTTTTAGAGTTGAAGGACTAAATTGAAATGTTTAGAAGAATTTTGAGACACTTTACAATTTTAGGATTTTAGGGTTTTAGGGTTTAGGGTTTAGGTTTTAGGGTTTGGGGTTTAAGATTTTAGGGTTTAGGGTTTAGGGTTTGGGGTTTAGGGTTTACGGTTTAGGGTTTTTAATACTTTTAAGGACTAAACTGGAATGTTTTCAAGAGTTTTGGGACATTTTACAATTTTATTTTGAGGATTTGGGACTAAAATGAATGAAGATGATGAAAAAGAGGGGAAATTGAGAATTTATTTTG